>PVKM010038515.1:0-14082 GCA_004027735.1 Carollia perspicillata
CCTTTTAAAGATTGTTGTCTCGTGGGGCCTATTTACCCCCATCATTTTCCTGCACTAGCTGGAACTAGTGTCATCAAGTACTTTATCTGCTCCCTTCCTAGATGGCTAAAGTCTGGGCCAAAACACCACCACCACGACCCCCTGCCCTTCCTTCTCAAGTGCATGCAGCTGGGCTGTGCTCAGGCTGCAAGTTCAAAGGGCAGCTCTCAGTGGCCCTATGGACTCCCAAACACCTTATGTTGTCAAGGTGATGAGTTAAATCTAAATCAGTGTTTGATTTGCTCGTTTTTTTAAATGCTGCTTTAAAAAATTCCAGGCACTTTAATATTTAACCTTGACTCATGTGTTCTCTTACAGAAAATTCAAATTTGATTAAACAAGTACATTCTGAATATGAAAAGATTTAAATTAAGCCTGAAACTCCCAGTCAAAAACCACTAACTAAATGCTTAATTTCAAAAAATAATTCTCTGCCCTATCCCACGCCTGCCTTCTTACAAATCCTTTGTCCTCATTGGCTGCGTCATCAAAGAACAAAGCAAAGTGAATTTTGGCAGTCCGCCAGTTAATTATAGACTTGGCCCACTTTGTAATCCTAATTTTATGTTTTGACTTTTTATATGAGTCAAGTAAATGGAACAATTGCCACATTTTTCATTTTCCCACATATTTTATAGACAAAGCAGCACTGTCTGTGGGGTGGCAAGTGTCTGAACTAAAAGTCAGCATTTAAAGCAAGCTATGTGAACATTTTCAAGTTTTTACACATTTGTATCTGAGTAGGTTCAGTTCCTCAGTGAACAAGGGAAATCTGTTATTTCATGGAATTCTTCTGAAACTGATCGCCTCTAAGGCCAGACCATCTAGTGCTACATAATAAGGAAGAGAAAAATATGAAAAGTATGGTGTTTTTTTTTCTCAAAATACTCATACTTTACACAAAAATAAGATAGAAAAAGCATTTTTCAGTTTTTTTTTTCTATTTCTGTGTGTAGTTACTTAGAAAGGAAGTACTTCTTTCGGTCTTCAGCAGCAAAAATAGCAACACTGTTAGGATCAGCTCTGGAGCAGTCTGGCTCCAGTGGGGAGGGCTTGTGCTAACGAGGCCCAGGTCAAGGACTTAATGCCCATGGGAACCAATTAGGTCTCACGGAGAAAACGGTTCTGGGTCCTTTCAGAGACACATGCTCATCCCAGCTGGTTCTGCTAATATCTGTGCCCCTCTTTATGCTGGGAGAACCGTAGCTCAGGCCTTATCATCAGACATGACAGCATCATCCTACCTGTCAGCCTGCCTCTCTCCTGGCCGGTCATCTATAAGCCCACCCTGGGAGACCCATGTTCTCTGCCAGGCTTTATAGGCCATTGCTTCATCAGCCACCCATGTTTTTGATGACCCACTGTCCCTGGATATTTCATCAGACTGGTGTCCCCTCTGTACCAATAAGCCCAAGGAAAACCCCAGCCCCTGGGTCTTTGCTCAAGCTGTTCCCCCAGCCTTCCTGCTCACCCCTCCGAGGCCCAGTCAAGTCCTATCTCCTTCCTGATACCACTTTGCCTGCTCTAGGCTGCATACATTGTTCCCAAACTCCAACAATATTTAAAGACTTTCACGCACAGCACACAGAGTTTTGCCTTGTATTATTTCCATAGCACATACTCATCTCTAGAATTATGTTATAACTTGACTGTCTTCCCTGTGACCTCTGCTCCCCTCCATCCCTCATAGTGGTCCAATGAGTCTCACTCATTAAGTAGGTGCTCAGTAAAAAGGTGTTGAGTAAATGATCAAAGGAGTGCTACATGAGAGCTGATGGCTGGATCCTACTCCCACACCACAGCCACCAGGGGCAAAACTCAGAGTTTACAGCCACACTTCTCTCCATAGATTGTTTTTTGTACAAAGAACACTACATTACACAGAATGAGAGTAACTACCCAGAAGCCTTAGTATGCCCATCCCCTTTAATCTGCAGTACAGCTGGTTAGCAATATAATTTGTAGAAAAAAATATTTTCTACCTTATTAATAATATATAAATACTTCCTTATCTATCACTGCTGTGTAACAAAAGAAGACAATGGGAAGAATTTATTATTTGAAAATTAAAGAAGATGGAATTGTCTTTTTATGAAAAATAAAAACATTGAAATGTAGGATATTTCAGAAATATTATACATTTCACATTTTATGTATTCTCCAAATCAAGGGCCTTTCCACTGTGGATAGAAACCTAACTTAGTCAATTAGATTCTAATGGTTTTTACAAAAATAGTTACTACATAAAGGAGAGCCATAAAAACATTAAGAATTTGTAAAGTTTTCCTAAAGTTTGCCCTCGATCACATCTGTAGTCAATTTTGCTGTTATGCCAGCTTAGCAGCCCCTTTACTATAATAACTTAAAAGATAAATTTGTCATCAGTTTTACATTGACGTGATCAAATGTAAATACTGTATATATATTTTTACATGTAGTGTTTCCCAGGGCCTCCAGCCATGTTTTCCAATAACCCAATATTTAAGAATTTCTATAACAATCAAAATTTTTTGGCAGATATGTTACCATAAAGCAAGTTTCTTATGTTTTCAAAAAGATATTATTTGGTTTAGTTGCTGCTATAAGGATGCCATTTCGTGGCCAGGTTTTTGGTAGACCAATCTGCAAGTGTGTCAGAGAGGTTTTTGGAAGACTAATCTGCAAGCGTGCCATATTATTTTCATATTTACGTGTGAAACATTCAACATGCAACATAGGACAGAGTTCCTGGTATGTACTTGATTAACCCTTGAAATGCGCAGAGCAAAATGAAAGCATAAAATTACATTTTAGCATGATGTCTCACAGCATTAAAATCTGCACTCTTAGCAGAGATGGAAGTGTTGTTTGCAAAACTGAGGACGTCGGGAACATGAACGGGGTCAATGTGACATGATTCCTTTCAGCATAGGATGACAGTAGATTTGAGCTGTGAGTCACGGGTCACTGCATTATCTATGCCCAACATTATGTTAAGGAAAAAATGAAAAGGTCTGTGAATTATAAATTACAAAGGAAGAGCTTTGTAGAAACCTTGAGAATGCTGCTTGTTTTTATACTGCAGTCCTAAAAAACCTCAGCAGTTGCCTCCCACCACCCCTGCTTAGATGTCTCCTCTTCTGGTAAAGCTTCCACAGTCCCTGAAGGTGGCCCAGGAGGTGCCCTGTGCTCCCATATTGCCCTGTGCTCACTACAGGCAACATGTGAATGCAAGTGTATCTGTGCGTCCGGCTAAGCTGGCAGAGGGCATGGCTATGTCTTGTTCACTATCGCATCTCAAATGCCTGGCCCAATGCCTGGTGAAAACCAACAGAGTGAGTGGATACATACTACAATTTGGGGAGCAGGAACAATATGAAGACAAATAACACCGAAAGATTTTATTTAAAAAAATAGGGCTAGTAGCCTACCAGGAAGCTAATTTGTTCTTGAGTTAGCACTTAATAATCATTATTTGAAAACACACCTCCCTTTGATAATAGCCAAAGTATATAAAGGCTTCCTCCAAGAAATTAAAAAATGCAGATACACCACTAGCTATATAAGCAAAGGAATTGATTAGGCAATTCACTGAAGAGGAATTATTTGGCGAATAAATGTGAGTAAAAATTAATGTATCTCAATAGTAACATTTTAAACTGCATAAAAACAACAGGATACAGAATTTCTTTAAAATTACCAAGCTGCTGACAATAAAGGATGTGGTGAGAATTCTGTGAGATGGACCATCACATACGCTGCAGTGAAGTCTGCTAATACCTATGTACATACCTATGTACATTGACATACCCCTCCTCCCCTCACAATCGCCACATTGCTGCCCATGTCCATGAGCCCTTTTTCCTGTTTGCTCACTCCCTTCACCCCTAATCTCCCCCCTCCTTAGCTGTCACCCTGCTCTCTATGAGTCTGTCTCTATTGTGCTGGTTAGTTCAGTTCATTAGATTCTACATATGAGTGAAATCATATGATATTTGTCTTTCTTTCACTGGCTTACATCACTTAGCATAAGGTTCTCCATGTCCATCCATACTGTTGCAAAGGGTACAGAATTTCTTCTTTTTTTATGCTGAGTGGAATTCCATTGTATAAATGTCCCATAGTTGTTTTATCCACTCATCTATTGATGGACACTGGGGCTGCTTCCATATCTTGGTGATTGCAATGAACAAAGGGGTGCTTATGTTCTTTTGAATTAGTGTTTTGGGTTCCTTCTGATATATTCTCAGAAGGAATTTTGGGTTAAAAGGCAGATCCATTTTTAATTTTTTGAGGTATCTCCTTACTGCTTTCCACAGTGGCCGCACCAATCGCATTCCCACCAACAGCGCAGAAGTGTTCCCCGCCCTCCACATCCTCACCAGCACTTCTTGTTTGTTGATTTATTGATGATAGCCATTCTGATGGGTGTGAAGTGATATCTCATATTGTTTTTAGAAGCATAAGAAGCTACTCATAGTGCAGTGTTAAGCGGGGGTGGGGGGAAGCAAGCTGTGAAACTGAATATAAGTATGCTTCCATATACACAAAAGAAAAAAGACTGGAAGATGACATACCAAATATTAAAATATAGTTGAATATCTCTTAGTTTAGAGATTGCATGTGTTGCTTCCTTATTTTATCTTTGAATATTTTTCAAGTTTTTTACAATGAGCACAGGATAAATGGTTTAAAGGAAAGCCTCCTTTGAAGATTCACCATTTCAGATCCAATATCAATATTTGAAGTGTGATGACCCAAGAGTTGAGTCAAGAATTGATTCCCTTCAGGTAGTGATCTGGCCAAGAGCTCCACAGAGGGTGGCATGACTATCATTTCCATTGACCAATTTAGTTCAAGGTCAATAAGCATTCTCTTTATCCCTTTGCACTGAGATGGGACCGACTGGACTATGTGTATGTCTACCAAGGGCAAGGCCTTGAGAGTGTAGTCACTGTGCTCTGCCATCCTTGCAGCAATCCTGACCTCCGGAGAACTGAGCCCATCTTAGAGAGCCCCTTGCAGAGGACCAGCAGTGGCAGTTCCTCCAGCTCCAGCACCCCCAGCTCCCAGCCCAGCTCCCAAGGTGGCTCTCAGCCTGGATCACAAGCAGGGTCCAGCGAACGGACCAGAGTGCGAGGTAAAGCTTCCCCTTACTTCTCCCTGAAAACATGGCCAGGAGAGGAGAGCCATGGGCAGGGAATCAGGCTACTTCCTGACTTCTATGACATCCGCTCCTGGCGTGGCCACCAGTGTGTGATTCTGAAGAGACGCTTAACTGCTCTCAGCTTCAACATCCATAGAGGAGTGGGCCACCATTTCCAATTATGTGGCATCTGGTGTGGACTAAATTCTTTCTAATCACAGGTACCAATGTTTTCCAGGGAGATCACAGAATACTGGTCCCATTTGAAAATCTAGTCACTTAGCAGTCACTGAATTTCCATCTCCATGATGAGAGATTCCTGTGCCCCCAAGTATCCTCTTCCCATTAGTCCCTTTTTTGCATTCCCAACATACTTCATAGTACCAGTTATTTTTCAAAGTGAAATTCAATCAAGACCAGTGTAGAATACATATATGCTTGAGAAGAAATAAGATTTTGACTTAAAAATATATTTAACTCTTCTGGTTATTCTTATTAGAAAGGTAAAAATTAGCCTCTAACCATTGAATTCAAGTCATTCATCATTGTTCAGTTTTTATTAATGAGGATGCTTCTGAAAAGCATTCCTATGTCCAGCTAATTATACATGACAACACACTGTTTCTAGCTAATCTAAATTTACTCTTTCTGAATAACATGCTTCAAAAGATAATTTTGCCTCTAAGTAATGAAGACCAAGACTTAAAAGTGTAATTTGATAAATATTAACACACTTTTCTTAACCTTTTCACTTAGACACAATCGTAATTTACCTTCTAAATCTTTTTGTGATTTTAAATAAATGAAAATCACCGCATGTCCATTTTGAAAAGGTTGACATCCGACACGTGATGCCCCGTTTCTGACCCTGGATGTGGGCCGGCCTGTGGCTGGCTGTGTACATATTCTTCTAACATCAGTGGCACAGCTCACAGCTGTGGACACTTTGTTACCTTGATTCAAATATAAATTTACTCAATTTTGTGACTCCCAGGTTATGAGCCTAAATGTGTTTGTTTGATTTAGTTTGCCTACACATTTACTGTTTTTTTCATGGATTTGCATGAGCGTGTACCTAAGTGAATGGGTCAGCTGAGTGATCCCGAAGAATGACTCGCCACAGAACTCCTGAACTGGAGCCAGTGCTTTCTGACGGCCGTTGTCTTTCTTGGCCCTCTGCTTTGCCCTCTAGCCAACAGCAAGTCGGAAGGATCACCTGTGCTTCCCCATGAGCCTTCCAAGGTGAAACCAGAGGAATCCAGGGACATAACCCGGCCTAGTCGACCAGCTGTGAGTGCTTTTCCCTCCAAGAGTTTTAAACTTTTCAATTACCAGAGAACCCACAGGGTAAAGGAGTCAGAGATACACTCATGACTATGAAATAAAAACTGTTGAGACTAATAAGAAGGAAGCGTCCGGAGCGAAGTCATACCTGATGAGGAAAGAACTGATCTTGGATTACTTATCTGCCTTTAGGGATTTGGTGATCATTAGCAAATAACTCACATCACTCCATAATTTTTGCTCAGCTGCTTTGGCAAAAAGATATTGAAATTAGTAGTTAATGAGATTTGGGCACTTTCTATGGGTTTCTTTTGTCAATTCTGCCCTTTCTCCATATGATTTTCCATATGCATTAATATTATAATTTTTCTGCTGCTGCTTTTCATGCCTCTGGGACTGCATTTTCAGGACCAAACCTGATAAGCATGGTCTGACAGGGGGCCCGGTACCATGAACTCCAGCTGCACTGCTGTGGCTCGACAGAGCCTGGTAGCCTTAGAGAAGGGAAGAAGAGCACAGAGGCTGAAATTCGAAAGTTAGAAATTGTTTGGGGGAAAGTTACTGTCCACTTAAACTTTTCGAGAATCTGTTCTATGAAATAAATGTGATACCTTTTTGGTTGACTCTGTTTACTGCATTTTAAAGTAAAGGAGTATAATGAGAGTAATCATGAAGGGAGTTTGCACTGTTCTGGATTGAGGTTCTCTCTGCCCTTTTGCACTTACTAATTGTGTACTAACAATTCCCATTTTGTGTCTAACTGGCTGCCTTTCTTCTGGCTTTTTCTTTCCTGTGGATTCTTCTGGATTGGATTCTTCTTATGTCAGAGCTATAAGAAAGCTATAGATGAGGTTAGTATTACCTTTCTTTGGTCACGCTTTTACAAAATATAAATATAAAACTGATTTCTGATGCTGACATTCAGAAAAGCGGCCAACTGGATTGCAGATTCAAAGTTCACTCATTTGGAATGATCTGTCGGGAGGAGACCCCCTTTAACAGAAGTCCGTCTAAGACCCTCAGTATAAAGAGGGTCTAAGACACTCAGTATAAAGCTCCAGAGATCTTCCTCTAGATCAAAATGTCACTTTTCCAATGTGCCAGTCTGGCCAAAAATAAGCATCAGTGTTTTGTTATTGGCAGGGTTTCTCATTCTAGTATCTTCCAGTAGCAAACCTGAGCTTTTTAACCTGTGCTCACCAGACTTGCTAGAGGATGGTAGTCTTACTAACAGAGAAAAGAGACATCATTCTAGGGCACTCCAAATTTATAGCGTGTGATTTGTGAACAAAGAGTTACTGGGTATTGTTAGATTAATTTTGTGGGACATTAACTACAGCATCAGCAACAACATCAACTTTAGTTAATGAATACTGGCGAGTTAAGTGACTTTATTTCCTTATTCATGGAGACATTTTTCCATTAGAAAAATATATGGCTTTGTCGATCTTAAGTAGCTTGCTAAGAAGGATGACTGCCTTACTGCCGTTTGTCAGACCTGCATGAATACAGCACAGTGTTTTTTTGTTGTCGTTTTTTTATTTTTGTTTTTAAGAGACAGGTCTTGCAAAGAGTCCTAACTGCATGGAATCTGAAGACTGCCATTGTGGCTTTAAGGCTGTAGCTCCGCTGACCACCATTTTTGTGAAATGATACGAAAACAAACACTGGCTCTGGGGTCAACAAGCTGCATTCCAATTCTGGCTCCCCCAATAAGTAACTGGCTGGCACCAGGCTGCAAACTCTCGGGGCCACAGTTTTCTCATCTGTGAAGTGGGAATAAAAACCCCTGTGTTGGCTGGCTCACGGGATTGTTTAGGGTCACTCGACATCATGTGTGTGAGAGCATTTCTGAAGTTGAAATGCTTTGCAAAGCCAAGACGTTGTCCTCGTGTTAAGGTTTGGGCCAGAGGCATAGGCTGTTTGGGCAGGCGGGCGAAGCATGTTTCTATGCCTCTGATCTTTACCCCAAAGCCTCCCATTTTCAGCATCTGACTGCCTCAAAACCCAGAGTGGTTTTGAAAGTAATTTTCACAGTTTAGGGATACTGGCTTATAAAAGGATGAGGCCCTCCATGTCTGCAGTGTGTGGATGGCACTTAGAGAACGGAGAAGGGGCACTTAGGTCATCGCTCTGTGCCGCAGCCTCGCTCCTTTCCCTCACGTGAGGGAGAAGGGCCGGGATTATCACAGCTTTTATCAGTTTCCTCTCAAAGACTTGAAGAAAGGAACCCAGGAAAATGGTTGTGTACGTGCACAACTCGAGGGAAGTCTCATGAGTCCAGAAATCGGCATGGCGGTGGCTGTCATGAGGGAAAGGTTTCTCAGAGAGTTCATCTGGTTCACCAGGATATTTTAAGATTTTAAAAATTGCTGCACTTTAGTATACTCTAGCACACTGGACAGAGATGAGAGGGGACAGCAGAGATGTAAGTGATTATAACTAATCGGGTAGGGGCGGAAGCTATTTACCAAAATCTCTCAGGCCACGTGTGGTTAAAAAAAAAAAATCTTCCACCCTCCCCCCTGAGGATCATTATCCGAATTGCTAACAATACAGAAATACTTGGTTCTGCCTCACTCAGTGGTTCTCAACCAGGGACAATTCCTTCCTTTCCTTCCCTCCACTTAGGTAACATTTGGCTAAGTCCGGAGGCAGTTTTGGTTGTCACCACACAGAAGTGGGAAAAGTGCTATTGTCATCTTGTGGGTAGAGCAAGAGCTGCTACTAAACATCCCACAGTGCACAGGACAACCAGCCTCGAATGTCAGTGTGCCACAGTTGAGAAACCGGGAATTAACCCTTCCTCCCACCTCCATTTCGATTTTGATAAGGATTCTCTCTCCAGTAACTGAATTGACATTTAGATTACCCACAATCAAAATCAAAAGTCTTAAAACTCTTTCAAAAACTTGTTGCTAGATTCGTGGTTTGATTTTTTCATAAAAATCCATCTGGGGGAGTGTCCCTTAATTTGGCACTTGCTCCCCAATGGAATATGAGATTGTACAGCATAGTCTGTGATTGTTTCACACAATCTTTGAAAAGAAATGCTCTTTATAGTTTAGCACAATGAAATATATGGCATGTGTGTCATGGCACAAGCAAACACTGGCTTTATCACTATTTTTTCATTAGTATGTAGGAGTCTGAAAAATTCCAGAGCACATCCAGTTTGGAAGACTTGAGTAGTAACTAGGTGGCAATACTGAAGTGAAGTAACTTCCCCAAGCCTATGTCTTTAGACTTCTTAAAAAGGGGGAAAAAATTAATGTGTAAAGAAAAGACCAGCTTTAAAATCTTTATCATTTTAATAGTTAAAAAACTGAACTAAAATTTGAATAAACTATATTATTTCTTAAAAGAGCATTCTTTTAGGCAAGGTATTCATAACTGTCAGATTAAATAAGTCTTTTTGAATGAAAAATTATATCAACTTGATGCTAAACAATGTTGCATCAAAGAGACTGTTGAGTGAGGGCCTCTTAACTATCTTCACATTTACTCTATAGTCAAAAAATCTTATCGTTTTGCCATATTTCTTTTATAGTTATACACTCTCAAATATTTTTATGCTAAATAGCACTTTTTCCCTGTTTTAAAACCTTTTAGCTTCAGGCTTGAGACAGTCAAGCAATAAATTACCACAAAAACTCATTATATGGAGAAAATTGGTATTGTCAGAGAATAAAATGTATGAAAATGGGTCTGAACCCGCTGGTGTCACTGTTAGATCATGCCCGTTTCCTATAACTCTGCTATTGTACGTTTTCCAGAGTGGATGGATAAGAAACAGAACTGCAGCAAAATACATAGGCTATTGGCAATGGAAGATTATTCTTTTTTAGACGGGGGTTATTACTTTTGAATTACTTATTTTTGTTACCTAGGGATTTTCATCTATGTTTCACCCTCCAAGCTGTTACCAATTAAGGTTAAAAAGAATTTGCAATTATTTTTAATGTTTCAGTAAAGATAGCTTTTTAATAATGCAGACACAAAAAATTTAATTAAAAGCAAAATTATAAAGTTGGTCAGAACTTTAAATCATTCCTAAGTACAGTGTTTGGAAAAGTTTAGATCATTTTAGGAAGTGAGGGTTTCTTTAAATCAATGGGCTTTGGACCAGCTAAATATTTCTAATTATTTTTTAAAAATCTTCTTTGTCTTCTTCTGAGGTGTCAGGGATAGGAAAATCAACCCATGGGGAAAATGTATTATTAATTTAAATAAATCATAGCTAATATTATTATATTTTACTCAGAACTATTAACATTAGAAATAAACTATTTTAAACCATATTCTCTCTTTAAATCATAATAAAATGTATTTTTAATGACCAGTAACATTTTAAGGACTAGTTAGATTATTTGATGAAGCTTAACATGATTCTAACATATGGAAGAATACAAAATAAATGTATCCAATTTGTTATTATTTTAGTGCTTTGGAGGACTATAATATCTTTTTTCATTTATAACCTTAACAAAGACTAAGGCTGTATTTTCCCAGTGTGCTCAAGTTTTGCATACCCTTCACTTTGCTCTCAGTTTGATAAAGATAAACAATTGTCAGGAGGGAATAAAAAATAAAAAGCAGGAATTCAAATATTAGCTTTTCCTATTTTGGCCCATTGACAAGAAACCAGAAATAAATTTACATAAAATGCCACGTGGTAATTTTTCTCTTCTTTAGTGGTATATATTATATTTAAACACCTTTGGGTCTTTTTAATATGTATCAGTTCTACTTTCATTTTCATCAATGTGGCAGAGGTGCGTACCGAGACCCGTGCCAGGTGTGCATGTGCACATGTGTAAGAGCCCTGAGAGCGTGTTTGGGTGAAAAATGTACAATTTGAATTTTCAAAATTATCTCTTTTCCTAGGACTTCAAGTGACTTCAGAACAAATTTAAAACTCATTATTGCTTTCCCTTTGGTTTCTATGAAATTAGAAAGAAATAACTCCTTCGTTTAACACCTTGAACTTCCTAAATTCTAGACCAAATAAAATACCTGAAGTATTTCCTCTCCTAGCTTTAACCTGTATAGGAATGCCTGACATACAGGTTAACAGTAAAGAAACATGACAATCTGTGGTCTTCTCAAAATCAAATTTTAATTTAATCATATGCATTAATCACATTTTTTCCTAACCAGTTAGGATGGATTATCAAATGTCATTTAGATCACCTACATTTGCTATAATCCTACATCAGGTGAATCAGACAAGTCCACTTCTGGATTGAAATAAAGAGAGAATATGGCCATAAGAAAACTGGGATTTAGTATCTTTCATGAGTTTCTTTCTCCCTAATCCCCTGTCTCTCGCCGAATGTTCTGACTCCCACATGGGTCACTAATATAGGGAGAAATGGTAAGACTGATGTCAAATTGCTTTTTCCTCATTTGCATGCTGTGTGCCATGGGCAGCTGAACCCATGCAAATTAGAGCGGCCGTGCTTTTGCAGAAAATGCTTCCCTCTGCATTGCTCGGAAAGCATGTCAAATTAAAGGTAGTCAGATACTCAGTACACTGCCTGCAGTATGCCTGGTGATTAAATACCACATCATCACATCCATCAGGCTAAAGGTTTCATCATACTCATGGAAAACTGAAAACTTATCTCTTCCTACTGGTGTTTGCACATTCATTTCAGTAGTCCTCACCAGGGTTTTTGCCAGGTGACTGAAATTTAAACCAAAAGTAAATGAAACGTCTATCATTCTGGAAGATAACTTTTTTGTTTCTTTGTTTCTCTTGATTAACTCAGCTCCGTGGCTATAAATTTCAGTGGCGCTGGGCCTTGGGTTGGGTGGGCCATTATTTGATGTGATGCCCCTGCTCTCCAGGGAATGATGACACACCAAATGAGTCATTGTTGTAGCTGGAATCTTGGGAATTGCTCTGTTCTGTGACTGATGCTAGATTTTAGTACAGTTGCAATCATAACAGCAGAAAGGCCATGCCTGTGGCTTGGGCAGGAGCCCCACAATACTGGGGAGCAATTTCTAATCCCATGCATTTTCCCACTAACCTGAGGGTGACCAGCTGCACCTTCCCAAAGTAAAGCAAGAACCCAATGTTTGTATATATGTGTACACATACAATGCACATACACATATATACACATGTATTCAGAACTGAACAGTCTCAGTCTAGCAATTGGTTTTGAACAAAGTTTAAATTTACTTCATCTTTTCTAGTTTCTACACGCTACAAACATTGTTTCCTTAGTTCCATGCAGTAACCATGTTTGTAACAATTCTATATAGAGCTTTTTTCTTGTTGCTTACGCTGGAGCACTGACTTGCTGAAAGGTGTTGCTTTGGTCGTACCTACAATTCATGTATGCTGAACAAACTTTTCTTTTGTAGGATCTGACGGCATTAGCCAAAGAACTACGAGAACTCCGGATTGAAGAAACAAACCGCCCACTGAAGAAAGTGACTGATTACTCCTCCTCCAGCGAGGAGTCAGAAAGTAGTGATGAAGAGGAGGAAGACGGAGAGAGCGAGACCCATGACGGGACGGTGGCTGTCAGTGACATACCCAGACTGATGTAAGAGGGCAGCTTATAAGATTGTTTATGAACCTCTGGCAGGATCAATTGACTTTTGGGATTCAAATTTTCATTAGAGCATATATAGTTCTATGACTACCCCTGTCCAAAGATACAATTGCTTAGAATACATGGTGTATCTAGGTTTGCATGTGCCTTATCTAGGCACTGTTTCTGGATTGTCTTTTTGGTGATGCTTTCTTGGTTCTTGTCATTTCCAAGGCAAACCATGTTGACAGGCAGAGTGTTTGACACATGCCTGTCCCCTGGAACTGAAGGAGTGAAATGATGGGCAATGACATTTCAGGGTTAAAATGAACAATCACTACTATCACCACTAAATAAGGAGGAATGCATGTTGCAGTGTGGGGTAGCATCCCAGAAAAAGAATCAGGAGTGAGATAATTCTGCAGGAGATTTCTGAGTGTTTGACTTATATCTATCCTTCGTGTGTTTCTACTTCAGCTTCGTTATTATCTCTTTTATGTGATCCTATTTTTGTGGCCTGTGACTTTGCCATATACATTCTGTCAGTCTCTTTTCAGGCTTCTTCTTGGATATTTATATCGATATTTATACCTACCTATAATTCCCATTGTATTTATACCCATTACTTTTCTAAATGAAGGGGTGGTTCACTTTTTCTTTTACTCATTGGACTAGATTTTATGAAAGAATCCCTCCTCCTCTCTATTTGCTTCCCCAGTTCTAACAAACATGTTCATACAATCCCACTCATGGACATTTCTCATTTCCTCCCCAGGACAAACATAGGAGCTGCTCTGGTTTGCTGTAACTTTGATAGAATGATGCTAGGTTTTCCATCTTCGCTTCTCACTCACTTCCATGTCTTTAGCTCAGCTACTGGGATTAGTCGTCACACCTGTTCACTTCCTGTAGCGAAGATGCAGTTTCAGGCCATAGATTACTGTCCTCTCCAGCAGGGATTGGAGACACAGGGCTAGCCAGTCTGCAGGGAATGTCACCCATTGATTAACGATCACTGCATACAAGCAATTCTGAGAGGCAAATCCAATTTCTGCAGCTGAAAATCCGTTCTTGTTATCTCAC
>PVKM010038516.1:0-14079 GCA_004027735.1 Carollia perspicillata
GGGTGGTTCCACATTCACATGCAGAAAAACTGGGAGAAACAACTGGGGAGCGGGACACACTGCACAACCCAGGGCCCCAGCTTGGGCAAATAAAGCCTCAAACCACTGATTGAAAACACCTGTGGGGGTTGGGGTGGCAGCAGGAGAAACTCCCAGCCTCACAGGAGAGTTCGTTGGAGAGACCCACAGGGTCCTAGAATGTACACAAACCCACCCACACAGGAATCAGCACCAGAAGGGCCCAGTTTGCTTCGGGGAAGTGGGGGAAGTGACTGAAATCCTGCAGAGATAAGAGCAAACACCAAGTTCCCTCTTGGACTCCTCCCCCACATACAGCATCACAACCCAGCAACGGAGGTTACCTGGCAGGGTGAATACCTAAGGCTCTGCCCCTCGCTACATAACAGGTGCATCAAGACAAAATAAACGGCCCAAACGAAAGAACAGATCAAAGCTCCAGAAAAAAATACAATTAAGCAATGAAGAGATAGCCAACTTATCAGATGCCCAGTTCAAAACACTGGTAATCAGGATGCTCACAGAATTGGTTGAATTTGGTTGCAAATTAGATGAAAATATGAAGGCTACACTAAGTGAAATAAAGGAAAATGTACAGGGAACCAGTAGTGATGGGAAGGAAACTGGGACTCAAATCAATGGAGTGGACCAGAAGGAAGAAAGAAACATCCAATCAGAAAACAATGAAGAAACAAGAATTGAAAAAAATGAGGAGAGGCTTAGGAACCTCCAGGACATCTTTAAACGTTCCAACATCCGCATTATAGGGGTACCAGAAGGGGAAGAGGAAGAGCAACAAGTGGAAAACTTATTTGAACGAATAACAAAGAGGACTTCCCCAATCTGGCAAAGGAAATAGACTTCCAGGAAGTCCAGGAAGCTCAGAGAGTCCCAAAGAAGTTGAACCCAAGGAGGAACACACCAAGGCTCATCATAGTTACATTACCCAAGATTAAAATGAAGGAGAGAAACCTAGAAGCAGCAAGAGAAAAGGAGACAGTTACCTACAAAGGAGTTTTCATCAGACTGTCAGCTGATTTCTCAAAAGAGACCATGCAGGCAAGAAGGGGCTGGAAAGAAGTATTCCAGGTCATGAAAGGCAAGGACCTACATCCAAGATTGCTCTACCCAGCTAAGATTTCATTTAGAATGGAAGGGCAGATAAAGTGCTTCTGGGATAAGGTCAAGTTCAAGGAGTTCATCATCACCAAGCCCTTATTATATGAGACGTTAAAGGGATTTATCTAAGAAAAAGAAGATAACAAATATGAACAGTATAACAACAGCAAACTCTCAATTATTAACAACCACACATAAACAAAAAACAAAAACAAACTAAGCAAACAACAGGAATAGGAACAGAACCACAGAAATGGAGATCACATGGAGGGTTATCAACAGGGGAGTGGGAGGGGGAGAGAGGAGGTAAAGGTACAAGAATAAATATCATAGTAGGTAGAAAATAGAAAGGGGAAGGGTAAGAAGAGTATGGGAAATGTAGAAGCCAAAAAACTTACATGTATGACTCATGGACATGAACTAAAGGTGGGGAATGTGGGTGGGAAGGGGTGTCCAGGGTGGAGGGGAGTGAAGGGGAGAAAATGGGACAATGTAATAGCATAATTAATAAAATATATTTTTAAAAATTCCAGATATAAATGATATTCTATTGTCTCTATGTCTGACTTATTTTACTTAGCATAATGCCCCCAAGACCCATCCGTGTTGTAGCAAATGGTCAGATTTCCTTTGTTATGGCTGAATAATACTCTATTTTGTGTTTGTGTATCACATTTTGTTTATGCATTTATCTGTTGATGGGTACTTTGTCTTGGCTATTATATATAATGTTGCAATGAACATGAGGCTGCATAGATAGTTTTTGAAATAGTACTTTTGTTTCCTTCACATAAATATTCAAAAGTAGAATTGCTGGGTTATCTGGTAGTTCTATTTTTAATTTTTTAAGGAACTACCATTCTGTTTTTCATAGTGGCTATAACAATTTACACTCTCACTGTCAGTGTACAAAGTTTCCCTTTTTTCCCACAACCTTCTCAACGTGGTATTTTCTGTCTTTTTGATAATAACTATTCTAACAGATGTGAAGTAATAACTCATGGTGGTTTTGATTTTATTTCCCTGATGATTAGTGATGTTGAGAATCTTTTCATGTTCTGTTGGCCGTTTGTATATCTTTTGGAAAAATGTCTATTCAGATCCTTTACTCATTTTTAAATTGGATTTTTTTCTACTGAATTGTACGAATTCTTTACATATTTTATATATTAATGCTTTATCATTATATGATTTGCAAATATCTTCTTCCATTTTGTAGGTTGTGTTTTCATTTTGTTGATGGTTTCCTTAGTTTTATGAACGTATTACATTTCTTCATGTCTTTGCCCCAAGAACACATTATGCAAGTATAATCTTATACAATTGCTTTCTTAAATAAGTTAAAAGAAAGGAGAAGATATGTTTTCATACTATCTTTTATAATTACTACTTATATTTTCCAGTTGCACTTTTTTTTTTGTAGACTTGAATTGCTGAATGGGATCACTTGCTTTCAGTTTGAAGAACTTCCTTCAGTATTTCTTGTAAGGCAACTTTGCTAGTAGCAGATTCTCTCAGTTTTTGTTTATCTAGGAAAGTCTTTACTTACTCTCTTTTTTTGACTCTGATGGGTATAGGTTTTTGTTTATCTAGGAAAGTCTTTACTTACTCTCTTTTTTTGACTCTGATGGGTATAGGTCTGATGGGTATAACTCTGATGGGTATAGGTTTCATGTTTAACAGCTGCTTTTCCTTGAACATTTTGTATATGTGTTTCTGCTGCCTTCTGGCCTCCATTGTTTCTACTTTGAAGTCAGCTCTTAATCTTACTGTTCTCTTGTCAGTACTGAGTCATTGTTTTTCCCTCTTGTAAATTTCAAGATTTTCTCCTTGTCTGATTTTCAGCATTTGTACTATGATGTGTCTGTTTGCAAACCTACTTATGTATGTTGAGCTTCCAGGAGGTGTAGCTTATTTTTTTCAGTAAATTCGAGGAGTTTTCAGCTGTTAATGTGTTTGAATATGTATACTGCACCCTTTTCTGTGTCTCCTTTTGGTATTTCATTGCTCATATACTGGTGTATTTAATGGTGCCTCACATTTCTCTGAGGCTCTCTTTATATTTTTCATTTCATTATTTTTTCCTTTTTGTTCTTAGACTTGCATTATTTCTACACTCTATCCAGGTTTGCTTATTCTTTCTTCTGTCAGTTCAGATATAGTGTTAAGTCCTTTCCTAATGAATTTTTAATTTCAGTATTGCATTTTCCAACTCCAGAATTCTATTTGGTTGTTTTAAAAGAATTTCTATGTTTTTATTTATCTTTTAAAGGTATTTTACTTATTTTTAATGTGTTTGTCTAGTTTTTAAATATAATTGGTATATAACATTGTAATAATTTTAGCTGTATAACAATAATTTGCTTACATATATATTATGAAATGATTAATACAATAAGTAGTTATATACATCATCTGACATAATTATAATTTTTGTGATAAGAACCTTTAAGATTACTTTCTTAGATCATTTCACATATTTTAAAAATGTTTTCAATAACTCGTTTTTAATTTTTTTGAGTAACTTATTTGAATAACTATGTATAAATTACAGTTAAATACAATATTATGTTAGTTTCAGGTGTAAAACATAGTGATTAGGCATTAACTTAATTTACAAAGTGATCACCCTGATAAAACTAGTACCCATCTGACACCACATGCAGTTATTAAGTGTTATTGACTATATTCCTTATGCTATCCTTTATATCACCATGACTGTTTTGTAACTACCAATTTGTACTTCTTAATTTCTTCTCCTTTTTTACCCATTCTCCCAAATCCCTTCCCATATGGCAGTCATCAAAATGTTCTCTGGTCCCTGGCTGGTGGCTCAGTTGATTGGAGCATTGTCCCATACACCAAAAGGTTGCAGGTTCGATTCCGGTCAGGGCACACACCTAGGTTGTGGGTTTGATCTTTGGTCATGGTATGTACAGGAGGCAACTGATCATTGTTTTTCTCTCATATTGATGTTTCTCTCTCTCTCTCTCCCCCCCCCCTTTCTCTCTCTCTAAAATAAAAATCAATAAACATCCTCAGGTGAGGATTTAAAAAAATGTTCTCTAGATTTATGAGTTTTATTCTGTTATGTTTATTCATTTGTTTTGTAGATTTGGTACATAAGTAAAATCATGTGACATTTGTTTTTCTTTGTCTAACTTACTTTGTTCAGCACAATACTCTCTAGGTCTATCCATGTTATTGCAGACGGCAAGATTTCTTTTTTTTAATGGCCGAGTCATATTTCATTGTATATGCACTTTCCTTTATCCATTCATCTATTGCTTCCATATCTTGGCTATTGTAAATAATGCTTAATGAACATATGGGTGCACATGTGTTTTTCAAGTAGTATTTTGGGTTTCTTTGGATAAATATCCAGGAGTGGAGTTGCTAGGTCTTTCTTTGTTTTAAAATTGACTTTGTCTGGTACAAGTATTGCTACTCCAGTGTTTTTTTGTCATTTCCATGTTCATGAAATGTCTTTTTCCATCCCTTTACTTTCAGTCTGTGTGTGTCTTTTGATCTGAAGTGAGTCTCTTTTATACAACATATATAAAGATCTTTTCTCACCTATTTGGCCACACTATGTCTTAATTTGAGTATTTAATCCATTTACACTTACAGTTGTTGTTGATAGTTATGTAGTTATTTCCATTTTGTTATTCATGTTTTTCATCTTTTTGCTTCTTCTTTAAGAAGTCCCTTTAACATTTCTTGTAGTACTGGTTTGGTGGTTATGAACTTTTTTAGCTTTTTCTTGTCTGGGAAGCTCTTTATTCTTCTATTCTAAATGATAGCTTTGCTGGGTAGCGTAATCTTGGTTGTACATCCCTGCTTTTCATCACTTTGAATATTTCTTGCCAGTCCTTTCTGGCTTGTAAAGTTTCTGTTGAGGAATCAGCTGGAAGTCTTTGGGAGCTCTCTTGTAAGGTAACTAACTGCTTTTTACTTGCGCAGTGGATTACCCTATGGATCAGGATTTGCTTTAGAAGGGCTCTGGTATCTGCCTAGCCCGCCCTTTGGGTGTGTTGTTTGTGGAGGTGGTTGGGTAGTGCTATAGTGTAGTCTGAAGCTGGCCTCCAGGTGTACTGATTCTGGGCCTTTTGGAGGGGCTGTGGTGAAGGCCAAGGTCAGCTGCCTGTACCCTACCCAGAATAATTTAGTCTGTAACATGAACCAAGACAGATAATTTGTATGGAAAACCACTGGAAGCAGCTTGGGTGGGCCTGAAAACTAGGTGGGATGGGGATCAAAATCACCAGGGCAGGGTGAACAGTTTTAGTTAGGCTGATGAAGATTCGGATATGGCCCCCACCTGTGCCTGCAGGCTGGGTGTGGGGAGGGCTCTACAAAGGAACAATGGCTTCTGCCAGCACTTCTCTCTGGGAGATAGCTGCCCTTCCAATCCTCACCCTGAAGCCAGACAATTTCATTTCTCCCTGTATATCCCTGTCACCTTTTGAGTTGCTGCCACAGTGTTGGAGCTTAGGGCAAATGAGTCCATCAGTCAGTAAATCCATGCATGGACCCTTTAAGAGGAACACCTAGGACCCTAGAAGCCCTACAATGACTCAGCCACAATCCCTACTGGTTTTCACAGCCAGAAATTATGAGGACTTCTCTTCTAGCACTGGAACTCTGGGCTGGTTAACCTGATTTGGGTCTTGGACCCCTTGCTCCTCAGGAGGTACCCCTGTAGCCAAGATACTCCTGCTGACTTTTAACGGCCATATACAGGTATGGAACCAGACTGTTCCACATCTCTGCCCCCTCTACTGGTCTTGACTTGGCTTTTTTCTCTATACCCTTAGTTATGGGACTTGGTGATTGTTGTTCTGCAGTTTAGATGTAATTTTGATGTGGTCATGGTAGTAGGAGAGCAAAACATTTGCTTACTTTGCCATCTGTCCTGAAAAGCCTTTTTATCTTTTTCTTTCTTTCTTTTTTTATTGTTGTACAAGTACAGTTGTATCCATTTTCCCCCCACCATTACTCCTCACCCCAGCCAGCCCCACCACCCACCCTCGATCCTAGCCCCCTTTGGCTTTGTCCATGTGTCCTTTATACCTGTTTCTTGACAACCCTTCCCTCTTTCCCCCTAATTATCCCCACCCAACCCCCCTCTGGTTACTGTCATTTTTTTCTTAATTTCAATTTCTCTGGTTATATTTTTGCTTGCTTATTTGTTTTGTTGATTAGGTTCCACTTGTAGGTGAGATCTTTGCCTTTTTATTGATGGTCTCTATTGATGTGATTTTATCATGCCTTCCTTTACTTCTTTCATCATGGTTTTATTCTGTGAACATGTTTATTATGGCTACTTTGATTTCTTTTTCTGTTAAACCCAACATCTAATTACAGTCACAGGCAGTTTCTGTTGCCCATTTTTTCAGTGTGTAGGCATATTTGTTTCTTTGTATGCTTCATCATTTTTTGTTGTAAACTAGATGTTTTTAGATGATATATTGTAGTAACTGTGGGTACTGACACCCTAACCAGGGCTTATTTGTTTTATTTGTTTCTTTGCTTTTAACTTCCTAGCTTATTTTAGTGAAGTTTATTTTCCACCCATAGTCTTTTTATATATATTCACAGGTAATCATTTAATCAAATATTTCCTTTTTCAACAAATACTTCTTAAGTATTGTAGGTGTGTTGGGCACTAGTGGCTATGGCAACAAAAGCAAGTAAGTCAAGGTCTCTACCTGTAAGGGGTTCATAATTTGGTAAGGAAAGTGGACACTATCTCAGTCAGCTTTGGCTGCCATAACAAAATACCACAGAATGGGTGGCTTAAACAGTAAATTAATTTTGCCCAGTTCTGGAGTCTGGAAGTCCAAGACCAGGTACTGGCATGGTTGAATTCTGGTGAGGGCCATCTTTCTGTCCTGCAGATGGCTGCCTTTCTGTTGTTTCCTCACATGGCCTTTCCTCAGTGTCTTCCTTTTATTAAACCACCAAATCTACCAAAGTAGGCCCCTACTGTTTTGATCTCATTTAATCTTAATTACATCGTAAAGACCCCATCTCCAATAACAAATTGGGAATTATGTTTTAACACATGAATTTTGGGGGGACACAGCTCAGTCCATAGCAGAAACATAGTCCTTGCAGTGTATCAACAGGAAAACACAGGATGCCTGGAGCACACGCAAGGAAAAGGCACGTAGCAAGCCCAGGCCCTTCCCGAAAGGAATCAGCATTTGGGTCAGTGATTTGGGTCAGTGATGAGAGCCTGACAAACTTCCCATCCACAGTCTTAAGCCTCTGATGTTGCTCCCCTGGGAAGTATAGCTTTGGTATGCTTGTCTTACAGTGACAGTGATTTTGATAGGGCTCATTACTCTTTTTCCTTGACTACATTCAACTTATACATTCCACCACTTGCTGGCTGATTGCTTTATAGTTTTTAATAATGTCCTTGGACGTAAATTTCTCCACAGATGAATCCAGTAAAATTCTGGCTCCTTTGAAAAAATGGTTTCTGAGGTCAGTGTTTGATATTTGTTCTGATTCCATGAGGGATTCTCCTGTCTATCTTATTCTGTGGTTCTCTCCTGAATATTAGCTGGCCTAAAGTTTAGCCTGTATCTTGAATCTCTTCCAATTTCCTTTCACTACAACTTCTGTTGTCCTTGATAGGGAATTTAGTCTTGAATTTCTCTGCCTTTTGTTGCAAATGAAATTAGTTCCTTTGGGCAAAGATTAGAAGCTCTCTGTTTTGACCTGCTTCTCCCCCAAGGCAAAATCTCTGAGCTAGGGCTTTGTAGCTGTTAGTGGGGACAATTACAAACTTCTCTTTGAGTGATACCTCTACTCTTATAAGTTGCACAGTAGATGGTGGTGGTCAGGAATAGCTTTTGTTTTTTTTTATTTTGGTTTGTTTCTCGTGGTGTGGAACCACCACCTAGTAAGCCAAGGGAAGTTTTGATCAGGACCCCAATACTCTAAGCACACTATACCCATGATAGAGCCTGCAATTCATGAATGGTAGCTGGGAAGAAGAACAGAGCCTCCAACTCTTGACCACAGTTGCCAAGGACTTTGTCTCAGAAACAGGTAGCTGGGGCAGAATGAGAAATAGTGATTATCTTGCTATTCCTGGGAAGAAAGTTCTCTGGCTAAGATGACAATGGAAGAGGGAGTCCTGTGTTCTTGGACCAGTAATTTGGAGTGTGGTCTCTGTTTCTCTGAGCTGGGAGGGTAGGAGAGAAGAAGCAATTTTAATTCAAGTACCATAAACCCTTACCTTTCTTACAGAATGTCATAGATTTTCTTGGTATGTGTTTCATCTTCTGTTTTCCCTTAGGACCATTTCCAAAGGTTTTACATGTTGTTTTAAAAATAATTTTCACCAGTGTCACTGGGCAAAGGGTCTGTGATATCACTCAGGCTCTCTTGCTGGAAGTTGATCCTTTCTATAGTATTTGTGTGTGTTTTTGTGTGTGTACGAGTGTATGTGTGTAGCTCTTTGCATGTCATTTTTTGTAGTTGCTGTAGGTATGTTAGTGTATACAAATTACCATTGTCTTCTTTTCTTGTCCCATTGCCAGTCAAGTGAAGCATGGAAACCTTACCTCCCTTTAAGTACTTTTCTCTCCCTGCCTTTTATAATAAAATTGCCTTAAACATTTCCTCTGTATACATTTAGAACCATGTCAGACAGTGATGTAATTTTTGCTTCAATCATCAAACATAATTTAGAAAACCTGAGAAGAGAAAGCCTATTGCATCTACTTCCTATTTTTGATTACTGGTTTTCCCTTTTTAATATTCTAAGGTTTCCTTCTTTATTGTTTTTTCCTTTCTGTTTAGAAAACTTCCTTTAGCCATTGTTTTAGGGCAGGTCTGCTGCTATAATTTTTCTTAGTTTTCATTCATCTGAGAATGCCTTGATTTCTCTTTCATGCCTAAAGCATTTATTTCTCCGGGTACTAGATTCTGGGTTAACAGTTTTTTTCCCCTACTGCCTAAAAAATAGCTTTCTGGCCTCCATGATTTCTGGTGGAAAATATTCTACCTTTTAAGTAATTTTTCTCCCATAAGTAAATGTCATTTTTCTTTTTTTAATTACATTTTATTGATTATGCTATTACAGTTGTCCCAATTTTCCCTCTTTGCCTTCCCCACCAGCAACCCCCTCTCCCTCAGGCAATCCCCACACCATTGTTCATGTCCGTTGGTCATTTGTGTAAGTTCTTTGGCTACTTCATTTGCTTTACTGTACTTTAATCCTCATGATTATTCTGGGACTACCAATTTGTACTTCTTAATCCTCTCACCTCTTCACCTGTTCCCCCTTCCCTCTGGCAACCATCAAAATGCTCTCTGTATCCATGATTCTGTTTCTGTTCTTGTTAGCTTAGTTTGTTTTTTTTATTCAATTTTTAATAGGTATGTGTTTATTGCCATTTTGTTCATAGTTTTGACCTTTTTCTTAAGTAAGTCCTTTTAACATTTCATATAATAATGGTTTGGTGATGATGAACTCCTTTAGTTTTTTCTCACCTGGGAAGCTCTTTATCAGTTCTTTGATCTAAATGATAGCTTTGCTGGGTAGAGTAATCTTGGCTGTGGGTCTCTGCTTTTCATGACTTTAAATATTTCTTCCCAGTGCCTTCTAGCCTGCAGAATTTCTTTTGAGAAATCAGCTTATAGCCTTATGGGAACTCCCTTGTAGGTAACTAACATGTTTTCTCTTGCTGCTTTTAAGATTCTCTCTTTATCATTAACCTTTGGCATTTTAATTATGATGTGTCTTGGTGTGGACCGGTTTGCATCAATCTTGTTTGGGACTCTCTGTGCTTCCTGGACTTGCATGTCTATTTTCTTCACCAAATTAGGGAAATTTTCTTTCATTATTTTTTCAAATAGATTTCCAATTTCTTGCTCTTTATCTTCTCTTTCTGGCAACCCTATGATATAAATGTTGGTATGCTTGAAGTTGTCCCAGAGGCTCCTTGCACTATCCTCATTTTTTCGGATTCATTTTTTCTTGTTGTTCTGTGTGGTTGTTTTTGTTTCCTTATGTTCCATATCATTGATTTGATTCTTGGCTTCATCCACTTTACTGTTGATTTCCAGTAATTGTGTGTTGTTGTTTTTTAATATTCGAAATTTATGAACTTTTATTTTTTTCTTTCCTTTTTTAAAATTTAGTTGTTGTTCAAGTACAGTTTTCTGTCTTTTACTTCCATCCCCCCAAGTGTTCCCCACCTCCCTCCCATTTCTACCCCCCTTAGTTTTTGTCCATGTGTCCTTTATATTTGTTCCTGTGACCCCTTCCCCTTTTCCCCTGAAATTCCCTCCCCTCTCCCCTCTGATTACTCTCAACCTGTTTTCTATTTCAGTGTCTTTGGTTATATTTTGCTTGCTTGTTTGTTTTGTTTAAGTTCCTGTTAAAGGTGAGATCATATGGTATTTGTCTTTGACCATCTGGCTTATTTCACTTAGCATAATGCTTTCTAGTTCCATCCATGCTGTTGCATAGGGTAGGAGCTCCTTCTTTCTCTCTGCTGCATAGAATTCCATTGTGTACATGTACCATAGTTTTTTGATCCATTCATGTACTGATGGGCACCTAGGTTGCTTCCAACACTTGGCTGTTGTAAATTGTGCTGCTATGAACATTGGGATGCATAGGTTCTTTTGGATTGGTGTTTCTGGGTTCTTAGGGTATAAACCTAGCAGTGGAATTGCCGGATCAAAAGGCATGTCAATTTTTAGTTTTCTGAGGAAATTCCCTACTGTTTTCCATAGTGGTTGTACCAGTCCGCACTCTCACCAACTTTTTGGGTCCCCTTTTCTCCACATCCTCTCCAACACTTGTTGTTTGTTGCTTTGTTTATGATGGCCATTCTGACTGGTGTAAAGTGGTATCTCATTGTGGTTTTAATTTGCATCTTTCTGATAGCGATATTGAGCATCTTTTCATGTGTCTCTGGATCCTCTGTATGTCCTCCTTGGAGAAGCATCTATTCACATTCTTTGGCTATTTTTTAATTGGATTGCTTGTCTTAGAGTGGATTCGTGCAAGTTCTTTATATATTTTGGAGATTAAACCTTTGTCTGAGGTATCATTGGCAAATATGTTTTCCCATATGGTTGGTTCTCTTTTTATTTTAATGCTGTTTTCTTTGGCCGTGCAGAAGCTTTTTATTTTGATGAGATCCTATTTGTTTATTTTTTCCTTTATGTCCCGTGCTCTAGGGGACAAATCAGTAAAAATGTTGCCATATGAAATATCTGAGATTTTCCTGCCAATGTTCTCCTCTAGGACTTTAATGGTGTTACGGCTTATATTTAAGTCTTTTATCCACCTTGAATTTATTTTTGTGTATGGTGTAAGTTGGTGCTCGAGTTTCATTTTTTTGCATGTAGCTGTCCAGTTCTCCCAACACCATTTGTTGAAGAGGCTATCATTATTACATTTTATGTTGCTGCCCCCTTTGTCGAATATTAACTGACCATAGAGACTTGGGTTTATTTCTGGGCTCTCTGTTCTATTCCATTGGTCTGTGTGCCTGTTTTTATGCCATTACCAGGCTGTTTTGATTACAGTGGCCTTGTAATACAGTTTGGTGTCAGGTATTGTGATCCCTCCTACTTTGTTCTTCTTTCTCAAAGTTGCAGCTGCTATTCAGGGTCATTTATGGTTCCTTATAAACTTTTGAAGTGTTTGTTCTATGTCTGTGAAATATGCCATTGGTACTTTAATAGGTATTGCATTGAATCTTTAAATTGCTTTGGGTAATATAGACATTTTGATGATGTTAATTCTTCCAATCCATAAACACGGTATATGTTTCCATTTGTTTGTGTCTTCCTTGATTTCATTCTTCAGTGTTGTGTAATTTTCTGCATATAGGTCTTTTACCTCTTTGGTTAGGTTTATTCCTAGGTATTTTATTTTTCTTTTTGCTATATCAAATGGGATTTTTTTCTTGATTTCTGCTTCTGCTGTTTCATTGTTGGTATGCAAAAATGCCTTTGATTTCTGGATATTCACTTTGTATTCTGCTGTTTTGCCAAATTCATTTATTAGGTCGAGCCATATTTGGGTGGAGTCTACAGGATTTTCTATGTCATGTCATAGAAAATCATGTCATCTGCAAATAATGACAGTTTTGGATGCCTTTTATTTATTTTTCTTGTCTAATTGCTGTGGCTAGGACTTCCAATACTATGTTGAATAGAGGTGGTGAAAGTGGACAACCTTGTCTTGTTCCTGATCTTAGTGGAAAAGCTTTTAGTTTTTACCCATTGAGTATGATGTTGGCTGTAGGTCTCTCATATTGGCCTTTATTATGTTGAGAAATGCTCCCTCTATTCCTACTTTGCTGAGTGTTTTTATCGTAAATGGTTGCTGTACCTTATCAAATGCTTTTTCTGCATTTATTGATATGATCATGTGTTTGCTTTTGTTTATGTGATGTATTACATTTACTGATTTACTAATATTTAACCATCCTTGCATCCCTACAATGAATCCCACTTGGTCATGGTGTATGATCTTTTTAATGTATTTTTGGATGTGATTTGCCAATATTTTGTTGAGGATTTTAGCATCTATGTTCATCAGCGATATTGGCCTGAAGTTTTCTTTGTTTGTTGTGTATTTATCTGGTTTTGGGATTAGGATGATGTTGGCTTCATAAAAAGAGTTTAGGAGTCCTCCATCCTTTTGAATTTTTTCGAATAGTCTGTGAAGGATAGGGGTTTGCTCTTCCTTAAAGGTTTTGTAGAATTCTCCTGTGAAACCATCTGGTCCAGGGCTTTTGTGTGTCAGGAGTTTTTTTATTATTGTTTCAATTTCTTCTGCTGTTATTTGTCTGTTCAGGCTTTCTGCTTCTTTTTCATTGAGTTTTGGAAGATTATATTTTTTAGAAATTTGTCCATTTCACCTAGGTTTTCAAATTTCTTGGCATACAGTTCTTCATAGTAATTTCTTATAATCCTTCGTATTTGTGTAGTGTCAGTTGTAATCTCTCCTCTTTCATTTCTGATTGTGTTTATTTGGGTCCTCTTTCTTTTTTTCTTGATGAGCCTGCTTATAGGCTTGTCGATTTTATTTGTCTTTTCAAAGAACCAGCTCCTTGATTCATTGATCCTAAGAATTGTGCTTTTTGTCTTTATGTCATCTAATTCTGCTCTGATCTTGGTTATTTCCTTCCTTCTACTAGCTCTGGGCTTTCTTTGTTTTCATTCCTTGAGTTCTTGTACATGTGGGGTTAAGTTGTTTGTTTGAAATGTTTCTATCTTTTTTAGGTAGGCCTGTATTGCTATGAACTTCCCTCTCAGGACTGCCTTTGCTGTGTCCCATAAGGTTTGGGTTGTCATGAATTCATTTTAATTTGTTTCCAGAAACTTTTTGATTTCTTTCCTAATTTCATTCTTGACCCATTCATTGTTTAATAGCATGCTATTCAATCTCCATGATTTTGAGTGTTTTGGTTTTTTTCCTTGGGGTTGGTTTCTAATTTCAGTCCCTTGTGGTCAGAGAAAATGCTTGGTATGATATCAATTTTCTTGAATTTGTAGAGGCTTGTTTTGTGTCCTACCATGTGGTCTACCTTTGAAAATATTCCATGTGCATTTGAAAAGAGTGTGTATTTAGCTTCGTTGGGATGAAGAGCTCTATATATGTCAGTTAAGTCCATTTCACCTAGGGCTTTGTTCAATGTCACAACATCTTTGTTGTTGATATTTTGTTTGGAGGATCTGTCCATTTTTGACAGTGGGGTGTTAAAATCCCCTACTATAATTGTGTTTCTGTCAATATCCTTCTTGAAGTCCTCTAAGATTTTCTTTATGTATTTGGGTGCTCGTACATTGAGTGCATAAATATTTACAATGTTTAAGTACTCTTGATGGATTTTTCCCTTGAGTATTATGAAGTGACTCTCTGGGTCTCTCTTTATGGCCCTTTTTTTGAAG
>PVKM010038517.1:0-14081 GCA_004027735.1 Carollia perspicillata
CCTGGGTGCAGGTGGGTCATCCGGCTAGTGCAGACCCAGGGGATGAGGATCAGGTCCACATCCTGACAGTGGAGTGGCGAGGTCCCACTGCAGATGGGCGTGTGGGAGGGAGGAGCTACTGGGGCCATCTCTGGGAAGTATCGTCTTCCACAAAGGGTTAGAGTCGTGTCCCATACTTGAAGGCCCACCTTGACTAATCCATAAACGTCTCATTTTATAGAGTTGAAGATGACTTACAGATTCTCTAGTTTAATCACTTTGCTACGAGATGAAAAATTTGAGGGCTCGAGAGCAAAAGTGGCTCCCCTCAGCTCACATAGAGGAGGGGCAGTGAGGACCCAAGTCTGCCGCTCCACCCCACGTGCTCCATCCTGCCCTTGGTACCACCTCCGTTCCTTCCTCCTCACAGAAGAATGATTTTGTTCAGATGCCTGTCCAGCCCGTGTGCTTCATAGGCCCCCAAGAAAGCTGGCCCTGCGATGCTGCTCGGTCCTCACCCAAGGCCAGCCTTCAGCAGCCATTCTCTACCTGCCAGCAGACGAAGCCTCCGTCCTGCAACAGGCAGAGTCCAGAAGGTCACTGGAAAATGGAACCGGAGGCCCTGGATGAGGTCGGCTGTCAGCCTGCTGTGCTGACCTGCCCATTTGCGAGTCGATGACCTTCAGGGTTTCAGCCACTTCTAGTTCAGTTTCCTGTTACTTGCAGCTGAACGCCTCGTAAGGAAAATACTTCTTCTGTATCTGGGATTAGCTCTGCCCTTAGGAAGGGGCATCTAAGGAGCTATAGTGGAATCGCCAGGGGTTTCCAATGACTGGGTTTTTCTCTCTCTCTCTCTGTGCCCCACCTCCATGGTCATGGGCTCAGGACCTGCTCTTCCTATCCCTGTTATCTACAATTTCTGCTCAGGGCTGGAGCTCTCTCCTCTCCCAGAGTCTCCCTCCGGTGGCTGCCGCCCTAGAACCCACTGTTGTCCCAGGTGCCGTTTACCTGCAGCCATCTTCCTGAGTTTGGGAGGCTCACTGCTGCTGGGGTCCTTTTTGTGGGGTTCTGCCCCTCCTGGGGCACGGCTGGCTGGACTCCAGCATCGGATGCACACCTGGTTTTCACCTGTTCTACCGTGCAGATGCTGGACACCCTGCCCGCCTGCTGGACAAGAGTTCCTCCCTGCCCCTCCCACAGCCCCCTTTGTGTCCTCACGAGGGTGTCTCCCCGTAGACCTTCCTGGTGGACACCTCAGTGGGGGGGATGCTTAGTTCGGGAGGCACAACGTCCCATGTTTACACCTTCAGTATCTACACCTTCCCAGAGCAAAGAAGCACTCACGTGCGGCAGCGTACGAAGCTCATTTGCGCTGTTGGCGTTTTATCGTATTCTCCCCCTGCTGGTCGGGGAGCAAGGTCATGTGTGATCTGGAAAGCAAAACAAGTAGTCCCTGCCTCCAGTAAGATTTGGGGTGAAGTAATAGGTGTGTATAATAGGTGTGAATATCCCGAAAGCCCATTTACATCAGCTCTCACCAAGGTGTGTTCGTCTTCGCTTGAGTTTTCCGTTCTCATCCCCACCCCCTCTCTGTGGCCTCGAACGGTCCTCCTGCACTTGACAGGATGGCCTGCCTGCTGACAGATGTCAGTACTGGGGCAAGGATTCATTGCGAGACTTGCTCTTCTGGTGACCTGGAGTGAGGTGAAAGTGGGGTAGGGGACTTTCAACCTCTTCAACTAATCGCAGCTGTTGGTATTAACCCAGAGGAACTGCGTGGTTTCAGGTCATCACACTGGGAGGAGGGACGCATGCGTTAGTGAGCAGTGGGGAGCTGGCTAAGGATTTCAGGGGTCGGAGGGGACCAGGGGCCAGTTAACCTCACACCTCTGTGTCCAGCAGGTTCCTCGAAACCTTCCGGGCTGGGGAAGCAACTCCCCCTCTTCTCTGGCTTTTCACCCTTGCCACCCACCCCGCCTCCTCTTCCTCCTCATTTGGGTTCCAGAGAAAGCCACTGCTTTCTGCAGAAAACGTGGGAGGACCTCAACATCCAGGCTGGAAACTACCTTTCTGCCCTTTGAAAAGTACACTTCCCAAAGACCCTCTCTTCTCCAAGACGCTCTCGTGCCAGCAGCTGCGAAGACGTCTCCCCGTGGTCTTTGCAATGACCGTCAGCATGCTGGGCAGTGGAAAGGAGGGGCGACGATCCAAGGCTATCACTAGCATGAGCCACCATGAGTTCCCACCTCTGCGCACTTCCTGGGAGCGGCTCCAGGGGTCATTGGGGTGGGTGGACGGCGCCCAGCCTCAGCCTGGTTTCAGTCTCTGCAGCCGACAGCAGCCTCAGGCTCCCTTCTGCCCCGTCTCTAAGGGGGCTGCAGCCCAGACCTTGAGGCTCCCATGCCTGGTGGCCCTTTGCGTGCTCTGGTTCCAATGTTATACACCAGCCTGGCTACTGAGCCTTTGCCTCATTGCTTGGGTCTCCTCTCTCTCCCTCATGGACACCTGCTCATTCGTTGGTCTCACTCGGAATGGTCTGGCCTTGTACCCAACACCCTTCCCTCCATCTCTGGAGGGTGGATCCATGCTCCTGGTGGACCCCGAGACCTGATGGGTGACACATATTTCTGAGGAAAACTGATGAGCCGCTGAGTTTGCAAGGGCACCTCCTACCCCCCATTTGGTCACAAAGAACCACGAGGTCCCCTTCCGCTCCTGGGAGCAGCTACGACTAGTTCCAGGAGCTGAGGGCCAGCTCCTCCCTGTAGCCTCGCTCCAGGCTCCCACACAAGCAGGCCTCAGGCTGAATTCTCCCCCCAGAGAGACATTTGTCAGCCAGCAGGCACAGATCAGCCGCGCCACCGCCGGCGAGCTGAACGACGTCCAGACTCCCGGTTCTGCAGGGCTCTCTGGCAAGACTGAGCGTGAAAGGAAGTTTCACTTGTGGTGGACGTGACAAGGCCCCGGGAGCAGGGCTTCATTCAGATATCATTTTACCAGAGCCTCCCAGTCTCTGTGTTAACAGTCCCAAACAGACTTCTTTGGCTCGCACAGTGTTATTCCATGGTTTCAGCTCCTTGCTGGGTAAGTTTCCTGAAGTATTTCAGGCACCCCAGGGAGTTCCACTCTCTAGAGCTCAGCACAGCTCCCCCTTCGGCCCTTCCCACCCCCAGCTCCCTTTGCAATGGGCATTTGCTGCTGGGCAGGCCCACACAGCATTCCCTGTTTGTGGGGGAGAGGTGGCTCCTTCCCCGCTCCAACCGTCAGTGAGGCCGCAGAGATGCGCATGTGACCTGCCTGGGCCAATCACTTGTGGCCAAAATGGTTGTCCAGGAATGGGCGGGTGGCTTGCAAAGCCAATCGTGAGCCTTCGTGGAGACTTTTGTCAACCCAGAGTTGGTGAGGACACTCTCTCTCTTCGCTAGTATTTGGGTCCAAAGCTGCCTGCAGTCATGGCTTTGGCCTTGGTGGCGGAAAAGCTGAATTGTGAGAATGAATCCAATGTGCAAAGAGAATCAGAGACATAGGTTGTGATGAACTTACCACCCACCTCATATTTTGAAGTCCTAACTCCTACCTCTGAAACCTATATAATTTGATGAACCAAGGTCCCCTCAATAAATTCAATAAAAAAAGAAGTCCTAACCCCAACCTGACTACATTAAGAGCTGGGACCTTTGGGAGGTGATTAGGTTTGGGTGAGGTCAAGAGGGTGAAGTCCCTGGGATGGGATTAGCACACGTAGAGGAAGAGGAAGGGACATCAGAGCTCACTCTCTCGTCCCACATGCGCGTGCACACACACACACACACACACACACATGACGAAGATGCCGTGAGGGGACATGGCGAGAAAGCGGCCCTCTGCAAACCTGGGAGCCGGCCCTCACTCGGAACTGCAAGGGCCAATGCCTTGATCTCAGATGTCCCAGCCTCCAGAGCCGTGAGGAATCGCCGCTGTTTACCTGCCCAGCCCATGGTGTTTTGTGTAGCAGCCCACACGGGGGAGGAAGTCCTGACCCGACGACAGCTGAATCTCTAAATCTGGTTGCCCCTGGATCCAGCCATGCTGCCGCACTGCGTGCGGTTTGGTTATGCAGCCCACAGATTCCCCTTTTTTGCTCAAGCTGGTGAGAGTTCAGTTTCTCATTAATTTTTCCACCACCCACAGTTGCTGTGCAGGAGCGGCCTTTCCCTCCCTGCAGGAGCCCTGCACCACGGGGCCACTGGGGCTTGCCGCTCTGGACCACGGTCACCTGCTGCGTCCTCCCTGGGATGCTGCCCAGCATGTCTGAATCCTAACCTGAGGACCACACAGGCCCCAGCGGAGACCTCAGCATCCCAGTGCCGTTGGCTTGTGGCCAGCGTGTGTGGCAGACGCCCACCCTGGGGGTTGCAGGCTGCCCACACCTCTGGCCCTAGTCCACAACCGGATCATGCGTATTGCGAATCCGTGAAGGCCTGATACACGATGCGGGTTTCTGATTTTTGAAAGGTATATTGCCAGGCAAGGTATCACACTGGCAATCCTCTTCAGGAACCAGGAACCATTTCTGCCTTCTGGAAGGGACTCCCTCCTCCGGGACCTGAGACTGATCCCGTCCCTCCTGGTGCGAGCCGGGTCCCAGGTCCTGGCCCTACCCTTTTCTCCTACCTGTCCTCAGGCCCCACTGTGTGCACGGTGGCTAACTGGACAGTGGTTTTGAGGGAGGACTCATGCCTATGGCACCTCTGTGAGGCCCGCGTGTTGGGGGCTCAGTGCCCATTCACACACCCAGGCTCGCTCTCATCCGTGGTCGTGTTTATGCAGCGGACTTACCCTGAGCTTACCTGAGGGTCAGCAAACAGGACTCTCTGGATCTCTCTCTGCGCTTTCCACACAGAGGAAGCCAGGTAGCATCGCGTATCGATGGCTTGTTTCCATCTCTGACCGAGAGGCTGAAAGCAGCAGCTCCCCGAGCGTTTTTTCTTCTTTGCCCGAGGACAGACGACAGAACACTTGGGGCTCTGTTGTTCCATCTGGAGAACAGACCACCGTGCGAACACTGCTCGAACCTCCCCTCCCACAGGGCCGTGCGCCCAGGACCTGCAGCGACACTTCTGGGTGCCTACCGTTACTTAGAGAAGGGGACGTGCCCTGGGGTAGCAGGAGCCGGAGCTGCCACGGCGGGGCTGGGGCCTGGCCACGCTCCCGAATCCTCTCCTGGGCCTTGTGTCCATCACTCTTTCTGCACAGCTCCCTCCATCTCCTCTCTCTCTCTCTTTTTAAATTCTCACCCAAGGACATGTTTCCATTGATTCTGAGAAAGAGAGAGAAAAAACCCATGAATATGAGGAGAAATATTGATTGGTTTCCTGTAGGTGCCCTGACCGGGAATCAAACCAGCAGCCTCTCAGTGCATGATCGACACTCTAGCCAACCGAGCCACATGGCCAGGGCCACCTCCTCTTCCTGTGAAGAAACCATCATCTCTGGTTTCTCCAGCCCCAGATTCCAGAGGGAGCTGGTCTGACCAGCAGACACTGGAGATGCCCCCTACGATTCATTCTCTCAAAATAATAGCACTTTGAATTTTTAGCTTGGTGCACAATACAGGGTGGGGTAAAAATAGGTCTACAGTTATTCATATGGGAAATAACATAACAAATAATCAACTCTGTGGTTCGGGTACTCACAGCTATACACCTACTTTCGCCCCACCCTGTGAAACTCCAGACTTTTTGCGAGGCGCATGCTATAAGCCTGGATTTTTAGCTAGCCATGGAGTTGCCTAGAATAGGACGAACATTTCCCAGCCCTCCTTGCACCCGGGTGAGGCCGTGTGCTCACATTTCAGCCAATAGGATACGGGTGTAAGTTAGCCAAACTTCCGGACTGTGCCTTTCAAGGGAAGGGGCGTGCCCGCGGCTGGGGGGGGGGGGTCCTTTTCCCTTCCCCACTTACTGGAAGGCGGGCATGCCAGGCTGTGTGGGGGAGGATAGCACTGTAGAGCTGGTGGAGCAACGAGAGAGGAAGAGCCTGGGCCCTTTGCAGAACGGAGCTGCCGCTCTAGCCTGGACTTCCACAGGAGAGAACGGGAGACACAGAGCTGTTCGTACCACGTTACTGGGATTGGGTCCCATGCCACTGGAAGGATTTCAGGGGGAACACAAAACAGCCCCTCAACTGGAATGCCTATGGCTGGGCCCTCTCGGCCCAACCAGTGACCACCCTTGAATAGAGAGTAGTCGATCCCTGCCTCCCTGAGCAGAGGGCCGTGGGAAGGGCAGTTTCAGCCGGCAAGGAAGGTACATGACGGCAGGGCAGGCATCAGAACCAGAAACCTGCCTGGCATGAGCTACACACATCACGAGATGTCACTAATCATTTCCACTTCATGGCTGGAGGAGGATGTCTCCTATGCTTCTCTGAGAGCCTGTGGTCCCTAGATGACAAGTGGGGTGACAGCCACCCAGCCAGATATTCCCAGCCCACTGCCTTTGAGAGTTGGGGACATCAGCAGTAGGAGTTCATGGCATCCTGAATCGGACTCAGCAGCAGCCACATGTCTGCCTCTTTCTGTCCCGTGACTTCATGTTAAGCTCCCTGGTGAGGGACTCTGATTGGCTTAGTTAATGCCAGCACTTGGTTTTGTCAGTTCCCTTTACATCAAATCATGTCATAAGCCACTGGCAGTTTATAGTAGGGTGTCCGTTCCTGGTCCCCTCCACGATCACCCCTGCCCGAAAGTCATCCCAGAGCTGCTTTCCCTAGGTGGGTGGGTAGGTGGGCTGGGGGCGTGTGCCAGGCAGTCTCAGCCAAAGGGGATGCTGGGCATAGAAGAAAAACACCTAAAGTGTAAAAGAACTGACTGCAGCCGCTTCTGGAGATTCTGGCAGGTTTTAGCACTGAGGGTTCTACCTGAAGCAAGAGAAGGGACCCAGGAGCGGGTAAGAGCAGGCGCCAGTGTGCGAGCCCAGAGCAAGGCCCAGGCTTCGGCTGCAGCCTGTGCAGGCATCATCCCGGCTCTGGGGAGCGAGGCAGGATGGGACAAGTCCTGCTGGAACCCAACAGAAAGGACTTGGGTTCCAGGGGGACCCCAGAGGCTGTCACACCCAAGGGGAAAGGCCCACTCCCTGAGGCACAAGGTAGAACTTAAGCCTCAGAAGCAAGACCAAGGCCAGCTTTCAAAAGTGGGGCACAGGGCCTGTCCACGGTCTTCCGCTTTTCCGCCTGGCTCCAGCAGCAGATTTCAGACCACTCGCCAGAGTCACTTTCCTTCTCGCCCTGCGGTCAGCATTGTTTCATTTGTTCTCCCTGGCTCCCACCCATAGCCGATGGTCTCCCAGACAACGCGCGGCGGAGCCTGGCTTCCTCCTCCGCGGAGTAACGGCCGGAAAAGAGGGGCTCCAAAGTCATGTTCCTCTACCTTAAAGTCTCCAAATGATGACGAGCAAGGCGGAGAGAGGGGCCAACATCTTAATGATACACCAGCCCCTTCATTCTCCCCTCCTTTTTTAGGAAAAGAAACCCAATTTTTAGCCTCTTTGCCATTTAAGGGTGGCCAAGGGACAAAGCAGAAGTTATGGCCCTACAAGAAAAAATTTTCAGAGGAGCTGGCTTGACGGGTAGAAACACAGTGTTTCCCTCTTGCTGCCGGCTCGGAGCCTGGATGGGCAGGCCGGGTCTGCAGGGTCCTTCTCGGATCACCAGGTGATCTCAAGGACGGAAGCCACATGCCGAAGAGGGCGGAGCAGACAGCTCAGCTTCGGGTCTTCTGCGGCCGCTGTGGAGCCTGGAGGTCAGCCGCCAGGTGTTCTGCACCGAGGCGAGGAGCACGCTTCTGCCGGGATGAAGCCCTCACTTCTCAGTGTGCTTGGTGGTCCAGCAACACGGGCACCCCCAGCGGCCTGTCAGAAATGCTGAACCTCAGGGACCGCCCCACACCTCCTGAATCAGAATCTGAACTTGAACAAGACTCCTGTGCCCCCGATGGTCTGAGGAGCTTCGATTTACGTATGCCACCATCATCACCATCACCGTCACCATCACCAGCATCCCTGCTGTTTGCAGCTGAATCTAATTCTTGCAGACACAGAAAATGAATCCCATGTGGGTCACGAGGACAGTGGGCCTGACGAATGGGTTCCTGAGAAGCTCCCTGGTGGGACCTCCAACTTCTCCCTTCCTTGCATCCCAGAAAAGCAGGCGTGACTTTCTAGAAAACTCTCATGTCCCCAAGTCATACCATGAAGGGCTTGGGGAGCCTTGACTGGGGTTGTTCTGGAGCCTCGGCTCCTGGAAATTGAGGCTCCTGTCAGCGGCCATTGCCTCGCCCCACCCTCCTCCGTCTCCAGAGCCAAGGGTGTCGGAAAGTGCATGATGGTGTTTAGCACAGAGGAGGTAGGTGAAAGGGCCACATAGTCATTTTGAAACCTGAGGGCATAAAATAGATCATCCTTCCTGGAAGCCTTGACCTTCCGTTTTGAAACACAGGCGCCGTTTCCGGGGCCGGCTGACACATGCAGCTCCTCTGTGACTCACGCTTGTGTGTCCAGAAGTAGGGTGACACTCTCTGCTGCAAAATTCTGGGAAGGACCCCTCCCAGGACATCCCCATCTACCCAGACGGTCAGGTGAGGGGTGAGAAAGAACCTCCTAGGGATGTCTCCCAGGGATGGTGTTCTGGAAGATGGTTCTGGACACGCTGCCGGCCGGATTCAAGGGTCCGGATGAATCACGTGAACGCATTCAGCTCTAGTGAGGCACCTGGAAGCAGTGCCTGGAACATGAGGCTGGGGCGCGAGCAGATCCTGTTTCAAATCCTAGTTCTGCCTTTTACCCCCTTTGACTTTGGGCGAGTTTCTAACTTCTCTAAGCCTTCTCTCCAAGCTCCTGGCGGCCCAGCGCTGCTGAAGTTAACCTGTGTTTCCTTGTCTGTACACAGGAGTAGCAATGATAAACACGACCATAATGGCAACATTTTTCTTGGAGAATTTTTGTGGGCTTAGCTACTGAACCTCGTGCACAGGGAAATCCTCGGGTTTCAACGTGGGTGGGTGTGTGGACTTCCCAGGTCTTGCACACCCACATCTCTTGCACTTTAGTTCCTAGCTGTGTCACCCAGAGATCTGGGGTAAAAGTCAGTGTCTGATTCCATGGGGCCGTTCGGGGCCTAAGCGTCCGCATGTGTGAAATCTTCCCGGGCTGCTGCTGCTGCTCCAGGGACCACGCCTCCCCGCAAACGGCAGACTCCCTACTGACCACCTGCGGGCCTTAGTCCCTGACCCTCGGTGTTCAAAACTTGACCCGACAATTCAGACGCTGTTTTACAAGAAGGAAGTGAATTGCCATTTGTTACGGGATCTCACCACAAGCTTTCTCTCTTCCGTTTCTGTTTTGTTGCTTTTGTTAAGAACCTACCAGGGGCAGAATTTCATTTTGGATGAAACCCCCATATCCTGGCCAGGACACGGAGCGATGTTGAACCCCGGGGGCAGCAGGAGTTAGCTCTAGCTGGGTCCTAGCGGTGCGTGGTTTCCCTGCGTTTAAAGGATACCTGTCAGTTTGATGTGGCAGTTCTGTTGTGGTTGTGTCTTTTAACAAGCTGCCGGCATTTCTTGCAGAACAGACTGCCTTCTTGGAGGCCGCAGGCCTGAATGGTTACGGGTTTCTTCGAGGGCTTGAGCTGGGCCTGGGTTACATCCTTGGTCCTTACTGTAAGGCCTGTGGTGTTTTGTTTTGTTTTTTCCTAAGCTCATCCCAGGGCTAATAATCTATGTGGACTTTGCACTCTCTGTTGGAGCCAACAACTGCCATTCTGTTAGAAGAATGGGAGGCCTGCAGCACCTGACAGCTTCGGGATTCAAGTGGGAGTAGTAAGCTCTCAGCAACAGAAAAGAGAACCCAGCCTTCTCTAGTTGAGATGCCCTGGGTCGTGTGATCTCAAGGGCAAAGCTCGTGGTCACTGGACTCGGAGAGAATCATAAGCTCTGGGAGCTGAACCGGGCCTGAGAACTTCTCCAGACAGTGCCTCTGTGTTTCGGAGGTGGAAGCCGAGTCCAGAGCAGCTAAGCGACTTGCCCAAGATTGCACAGCTAGCCTGGCCTTCGTGCCCATCTGCAATGGGCACTTGTCTTGGATGGATTTCTCGGCCTAGTCATCCCCACCTCCCACAACTTCTAACCACTATGTGACAAAAATGATGCATTAATTCTCTCTCTCTTCTTCATGCATTTTCCCTTTAAGGAAATAACAAAGACCACATTACATGCAGTATAATCAGAAAATAGAGGGGGGAAATCTTTATCTTTTTGACCTGATGCTTATCTAAGACTTTAGAATCCTTTGGTGTTTTTCTTACTGTGCTTTTTAATTATTAAAATATAATTGGCCGGAAGTAAAAATGGAGACCATGCAGAAAGCCATAAAAAGTAAGTCTTTTTCCCCACTCCTTTCCCAGTTTTTCTCCTAATAGGTATCTTCACTTGACTGTTTCTGTTTCTATTTCTTCTGGTATTTACCTGAGTACTGCTAAATAGCATCGTACACCTACACCTTCGATGATCATCTCTAAGCACCATCGACAGACCGAGAGACGCTTATTCACTTATTGACCCCTTCTTCCGCCTCCACATCACGGACAGTTGTGCATTTTTATTTCTTCTGGTGGTTATGCTTTTACACAACATTCAATCTGCTTATTGGCCCATTAATTAATCGGCTCGCCTGTCTGCACCGTTGCTTCCCTCCACTGCTTCTCTGCCCTCTACTCCTCACCCTGTCTCAGCTATGCCACCTCTGTCGTGTGGCCAAGGGTTACAGCTCATGTGTTCTGTTTGGTAAATACATTCTCCACGTTCTGTCAGTAAGTCAAGTCTGATCATTGACAGTCAATGAACAAGCTGTATTTAAAGTACAAAGATGGTGTCAACATTAGCCTCTATGGAAAAAAGTGTTATGTTGAGATCTGCAGTGGGGAATGTTCCGATGCCAAGGCCAAGTGTGTCCTCTCTTCTTAGATTCCATAGAGTATACAAAATCCTACTTCTTGGTTGGTTTTATGTTTGGGCCACGATGTGTGTATTTCATAAGTTACTATTTTCTGCCATTTTTAATGGATTGGTAAAGAAGCGCATACTTCCTTTATAATATTACAAACACCTTCCAGCTGTTACATCATTTACTGAGGGCTTCAAAATATACAGGTTAGGCCAACTGTACATCTATATGGCAATGTTTTTTTAATTGCATTTTGAGGTTGGTCGAATTGGTTTTAGTTCTCAAAGCTTTTTCTTGCTTGAGTGGTACATCATCAATTAATTTCATTTCCAGAAACTGTGTGGGAGTCCGAGGTCCTGCATGACACAGCATGGATAGTTTGGCAAGGTATCGAATTCTAGGTACAAAATTATTTCTATGGTATCATCTTCAAATACTATATAGTTCTTTAGAGTGATGTCTGTGGACATCTTTTAATGGTGTGGGGTAGCTTTTTTGATGGAACACTCAGTGGGGAAAAGAAGGATGTAAAATTGTGTGTATCACAGATTTTGATGGAGTAAAACATATACATCCATATTCAACAGCGTTATCGGTGAGGCGTGAGAGTGAGTAATGCTTAGTTCCTTATTTGCACTTGCTATGGGTTTGTTTTTGTCCTTGGTAGGTTGGTAGGGAGGGTTTCTATTCTGGAAACTGCCCTTCCCGATCTACTTCCTTAAAAGTGGGGATTTAAGTCATACTTTTCACAATCTGTCCACTTAGCTTCCAGGCCACTTCCTCCTGCTCGCTGCCCCATTTCCATCATGCAGCTTCGGTGGGGAAGCCACTCGGTGGTCAGAATTTTCTAGTTCTGCTTTTGACAGCACTATGCAAAGCAGTGCGTTTTGTGACATTTGCTCCTGTGTTGGTTTGAGAGCCACTGGAATATTTTTTGTGTGTATACATTAAAAAAAATAAAACCAACCAGCAAACTTTGGTGTTTGTTGGATTTATGGTGGAGAATATGACATCTGCTTCGACTTCCACCTCATATAATTAATATTGAAAAGCACAGACAATGTCAATACATATCCCACTTTCAGTAAAAAGAAAACCATTGTTTGTCTTGGTTGTATTGTGTTTGGTTCTGTTTGTTTCTGGTAGCCCTGGAAACAAATGTGTTAGCCCGCACAGGGCCAGGGTTTGACCTGGAGTCCACTGCTGCCTAGAGCGGTAATGGGCCGATGAGTGGGACACTACCGAGCCTCCTTCCTCCCCTCATGTGACCTGATAGGTCGGCCTCAGAATGCTCCATCCCTCCATGCCGATGGCAACTGTCTCACACACTGGTGATCGTTAAACTGCTTCCATATCAATAGAAAGCCACTTAGCACACACATAAAAACCTTAAAATGTACAAATACTGTAACCCAGAAATTCTATTTATCTTAAAAAAAATCATGGATGGTTACTGTAGTGATACTTGGAGTAGTAACCTTGACCTTTCAAGGCTCAACTGCAGGGGACTGTGACCAAATCAAGAATGTGGCAGATACTGATGGGGTGCTTACACATGCCAGGCACAGTCTGAAGAGCTCCTGATGGATTTATAGTCACAGCAAACCAGTGGTAAGGAAACCCAGGCTTGGGGAAGTTCATTGATTTGCTGAAGGTCACCAAGACAGGATTTTAACTCAGGTGGAGCAACTCCTAAGCCCACATTTTCTTAAAAAAATATTTTATTTATTTATTTTTAGAGAGAAAGGAAGAGAGGGAGAGAAACATCAATATGTGATTGCCTCTCACATACCCCCTATTGGGGACCTGGCCAGCAACCCAGGCATGTGCCCTGACTGGGATTTGAACCAGCGACCCTTTGGTTCACAGGCCAGCACTCAGTCCACTGAGCCACACCAGCCAGGAGAACCTATACTTTTAAATCACTGTGTTCTAGTGCCTCAGATAAGCCATGGTCCAAAAGCGCCAAAAGGATGTTCTAGAATGCAGGGAAATGCACATAATAAGATTAAAGGGACAAAGCGGCTTCAAAGCAACACATTCAGTCTGACTCGTTGTTTTTTTAAAAGCATATACAACATGCACAGGACAAAGAATGGGAAAATGTCCATCAAAATGGGGAAATTATTTAGGATTTTCGTTTTTTTATTTGTGGGGTTTTTTTTGGATGTTCTTCTATAATGACCACTTCTTGTTCTATAGCCATAAAAACTTTTAAAGTGTCATACTAACTCAGTTACTCAGTTGACATGCAGGTGCCACAGAAGGAGCAGGCCCAGACTCTGGGCGGGGGGGCTTGGTGGGAGGTGGGCAAGATCAGAGGCAGCTGGGGGTGGAGGAAGCACAGGCAGACTTCATGCAAGAGGCATTTGAATCTGGCCTGGAAATGGTACAAAATTAACAAGCGAAAAAACAAGGTCACGGTGACAGACGGTTCCTGTCTTTTCTGAACATGTCCTCTCTTTGTGGAGTCGTAGTTCTAGTCCTCCTGAGATCTTTCTTTGAGTCTCTGCTGCTGCTGAGTCCACCGAGTTCTCTGGGAAAGAGGCTTCCGGGCACAGCAGACGGATTTTCATTGATTACCCTGGGGGGTCCCCTGGTCTTCCAGAGAGGTTGTTTCTTCCTGCTCAGGTCACAGATGTCTCTGTGACACCCCTGCCTTGAGGTGGGGGGATGGGGCGCTGTGGGTGACATTTGTGGTTTGCGGAAGCAACTTTGGGAACATCTGCACCGTTTTATTGCTGGAAATGGCTTAGGTGTCAAAAGGGGCCACACCAAGGGGAATCTGAGCCCACAGAAGGAGACCCCCGAGGGCCCATGCAGTGGTGTTTCTGAAGCTAGACCTGTGACAAGTCGGTTTCACACGTGGACAAGCACTTCCTGTACACTGAGTTCTCACAAGAGTGTCTCAGCAACTGTGGACTCTGTGGACAACTTCTGGCATCGTTCATAGAAATGACACCGAAGTGTTTCCACCACATTCCTTGATAAAACATCACCTTTAAGCAAACAAAGGTCACCTGTCCTCCACCTCCCAGGTCGTGAGGACATTGCTCTCGTGCCAGCCATTGCTCATCACAGCTCCCCAGTCATTTCCTTCTGGAAATTTCTAGGGTAGCTGGC
>PVKM010038518.1:0-14081 GCA_004027735.1 Carollia perspicillata
AGACTTATCTAAGAAACAGAAGATAAAAAAATATGAAAGTGAAACGACAGCAAACTCACAGTTATTAACATCCACACCAAAAACAAAAGCAGACTAAGCAGACACCTAAAACAAGAGTGGAGCCACAGAAATGGAGATCTCATGGAAGGTTATCGACAGGGGAGTGGGAGGAGGAGCAGGAGTAGAAGGTACAGAGAATAAGTAGCATAGATGGTGGGGAGAAAATAGAAAGGGAGGGGGCAATAGTAGTGTGGGAAATGTAGAAGCTAAACAACTTATAACACAGGGACATGAACTAAACGGGGGGAGTGTGGGTGGGAGGGGGTGTGCAGGGTGGAGGGGAATGAAGGGGGGGAAATGGGACAACTGTAATGGCATAATCAATAAAATATATTTTTAAAAAAGAATTCAGAATACAAATGTATTCATTTACAATCAAAAGCATCACTCTCCATGGGTAGATATGGGTAGGGCAATGCTCACCAGAAGGTTGCCTGATGGATGTGGAATCAGAAGTTTATCACCTAAACTGAATGGCAGCCATGGTCCAGTCAGCGGAGCACTGTGGGATACCTGTGCTGCAAAGGCCAGGGCCTGGGTTCTCATGGTTCCAGGAACCCAGTGCTCTGGATGGGTCCGGAGATGGAAAGTTCATCTAAACCTCATTTGACCCGATCATCTTTCAGGTTAAGACTCTTTATTTTGCCATATGAATACTTTTCCTGCAACTTTAGCCTCAGAGGCATTCTGCTGTGTTAAGATAATCATATCTCTTCACTCTGATATATGAAATGTTTGTTTCATAGAAACACTTGAAGGGTGATCTTTCCAGGTTTGGGGCTGTACCTGATTGTGGCCCTAGGTAACCTATCGCCAACGCACTCCTATAAAACTTTCAGTACCACTTTCAAAGGCCTCTCCTCTGTGCCCACTGTGTAGGCACAGACCAGTGTTCACTAAAAGAGCCTCATCGCCAAACTCAGTTACACTGTAGAGCTTAAGTGACTTTGCTAGCATAGCCCTTCCCTCCAATGGAGAAAAGTAGGGAAGATCATCCTCATTTTGCAGGAGTGACCATATAGATACCAGTTTTTAAGGAACCATTCTTGTTTTGAAGGTCTATAGTAGCTCTTGGGCTTCCTCTTGACTAGGAGGATTTTATGTTGTCAAACAAAAAAAATGTGTTTTATCAAATAAAAAGGTTTTGTTGCTAATCACTATAATACTTTGTGATTCAAGAAACAGTCCCAGCAGGCTACATTTGTAATTACAGCTAACAGTTATTGAGTGCTTACTAAATTCTAGGCAGAGTATTAAGCATTTTGCATCATTTCATTTAATTCTCACAGTAGCCTTATGATGTGGGTGGTTTAGTTATCCCCATTTTACAGACAGGGAGACTAACAGTGAGAACAGGTGGGTGGTAGGAGGTGGAGGCCACGCATCTACCTGCTGGTAAAATCTGAAACTGTGGTGATGAAGGAGTGTGCCGGGATCAAAGCTTCTGCTTTTCCCACGGTACGGGTCTCTGTAGTGCGCCTTCAAGAAGGATCCGGGTGATCCCAAATGGCTATGCAAGATCTGAGCAAATGAAAAGTCGGGAATTACACAAATTCAGACTCTGTCAATGAAGGAATTGTGCCAGGTGCTTCTCAAATCAGCTGGTTCCCAACAGGCAACTTCTTCAGCTGCCACAGAGTTGCAAACATAGCTTGGTGATTGACTGGTGAATGCTCTGAACTGTGCAAGACTATGTCACACTACTGGGAAGTATTAAGGTTTTAACTAAAGAAAGGTGTTTGTGTCCTACAGAGGCACAATCCCTGAATGTATTATTGTATCTCCAGCCACACTATTTGCTCATCCAGAAGTAGCTACTGTGTAGGAAGGTCATTGCCAGCTCCCACTGGAACTCAGTCAGCTGTAGTATCTAAACACAACTGTTGCTACAGTGTCCTCTGTCCTCAAAAACTTGTGTTTGGCACCTACCATGTGCTGACCACTTTGCTATCAAACTCGTGTTTTAAGTTTTATAAACCAAGCACTGAAAATCATCTATCTGTTCAGCATAAACACTTTAGATCCATGCTTGATATGTAGATGAAATGTCACTTACTTCAATAAATACTGTGTCATGTACTTGGGACAGGGGAGATAATGCCTTTTAGAATCAGAAGGCACTCAACCTTTGAAACTGGTTGTTAGGTCTTCCTTCCTTATCTGTCTTTCCCCAAATCCATTTCCAAGTCACCTGCTCTCATCCCCTTCATACATACACATACTTCATCAAAACTAATCTGCAGAGCAGCTCCTCACACGGCCACTCCATCATTAAGATCTATCACTTCACTGCACCTTACAGTTATAATAGGATTCCCCCCTTTGATTAATGCTTGTTCAACAGCTCTCACACTGCCTACCCAAGAAACTCTTTCCTGGGGGAGGAAGCAAAATTACACCTTCTTTAACAATGATCCAGCAGAGAAAACGAGATTGCCCAGCACATTACAGCTTCTGTTCAGCGAAGCCACATGCTCCCTCTTGAGAAAGGATGGAAAATGAGCTGCCAGCTACAAATTCCTAAAGAGTGTCACAATTACAACTTTTCATTGGTGCTCCTAGTGACAGTACTTCTGACCTAAGACAACTGAGACACACAGATGTACTCCTGAGTCTGCTCATTAGCCTAATGAGGATGGAGTCAGGCAAAGAGTTAATTTGACTAATTTAATCAGCATGCCCTTCATTTTGTCTACTGGGAGAACACCAAAGTGACGGAGACAAACACAGAAGCACACAGAGGAGAGGAATTTACTGAGCTGTGCCTCTGATTAGGCAGAGCCACTGTTTGAAAACATAATAGAATCAAAGCTCAAAAGAGTCTTAATGCTTGCTTCACCCAGTCACGTCACTTTATAAGGTCTAATTAGGTTAAGAAATCATTATAAAAATTATTGTAAAATGAGTTGTACATGGAAAACATTTTATAAACTGTTAATGGCTATGTGTGTGCACACATAAAATGTTATTGTTTTCCTAAAACAACATAGAAGGAGAATTTAAACAATGGACACATTGTTAAACACTTCCATAGAACAAACACTATAAATAAATGTCCTCTCTTTACCTAAAAGTCCTCTGATTCTTTTGTTGTGTGGCAATACTTCAAGCTAGTCATCTGATGAGGATACATTTTGAAATTACTGTAAAAATTTTTATCAAATGTGTCCTGCTCTTGAAAACTGTGCAAAAATAAAGCATTGATGAGTATTATCTGATGATCAATATAAATTTTAGTTTTACGAGATTTAGGGATTTCAGTTAACACTGGTGTGGATGATCTATGTTTTCAATTAATGGTTTTGATTTCTTTAAAGTTCTACCTTAAAATGAGCACCATAAAATATCTATTCAATGTTGGCAGTACTTCTAACAGCATGCCTGGGTCTTACAATTAGAGGTTAAGTCACAATTACTCATCGGATTCAGTAATTCTAAGAGACTTGATTGAGGGTTTTTTCTGGACAATGGAATGTCATTTGCACTGATTATTTCATTATATTAATTTTCTCATTACTTTTCCCTTTTTTTTCACTTAAGCACTATTAAGGAAGTTTTTCTACAGGCTCAAGTCTAAATGGATAAAAATAAAATAAAATAAAATGAATGGGTTTCTTTTAAAAAAGAAAAGAAAGAAAGAAAAATCTTATATGGATGCTAAGCCACATAACCTATAATTGGTTCCTGGTCTCTTTTTTCTTTGATGGTGGTTTGTGGGATTAAAATGAGATGAGGGAATTTATATTTCCAAGGTGAGTCTTTTAAAAAAATGATCTTTTGTAATATTCCTTCTATTTCCTGCTATCCCAACTATCAGACCAGGCAACAGGTAAGGATCTCTTTATATAAGTTTTCTTAAAAATAATTTTTCTCTATTTAATTATTGGAGATTTCATGAATATTGGGCATAAAGTTTATACTCTTATAAGAGAGATAGACATTAAGTAAATAAACATGACTATGAAATATAAGTGCAATATAGGAAGAAAACTTTGTTCTATCAGAAAAAAATGGGGCTAACAATTTACATATACATGAGTATGGACAGGGACAGCCTCTCTGAGGGATGCAAAGGATTATCCTATGTTTACACTTGCAGAGGAAGGGGATGATGGGCCAGGCAAAGGAAACAGCACATGCAAACTATCCTGAGGTGGAAAGGACCTTGGCGGGTTCGAGGACTATCACCATGATAGGTGTAACTGCAGTAAGGCAGAAAGTGATGCAGGATGAGGCTGGAGAACAGGCCATTGTCCAGATTGGAGCAGCTGAGGAGTGAATGGTGGATTCACTCCTCATATAGGATGGTGGTGGATTGAATGCAGGGTTGAATTCTTCTCCTTCCTCTCTAAACTCATTATAAAATAACAGGCAGAAAATAACTCATTTATAAAAGGTATAAACCCCCAGGAACAAAGAGAAATGCAAAGGATAACTTGGAATCCAAACTTTTGAGTCGACAAAGCATGTGAGCAAGTGGTAATTGATTTAGCAAATCTGAGAAAGTTTGAGTGAGGAAAGCTAAGAGGTAGACCAATTTACCAAGTTACCTCTAGAAGAAGGGTGAAGATGAGGCTAAAAACAGAAGACTGGTGGAAAGTTCATTCAAACGGCTCTTAGTCTTTGCACTAGCGAGGAAGGAATTCAATATAGTGAGTTCACTGCTTATAAAACTGTTGAAGGAAAGAGAGGAGAAGTGCAGACCAGAGAAAGCCACAGCTACTTCTCAGATTTTCTGTCCGTTCTTTGAGAAGTAGTTGCAGGAACTTCAGGAAATTTCCGAAGATGATCATAGCTATCCGAAACATCATAGCTGGTGATTTGCAAGGAACTACACTGGGGCTGTCACAGTATCTCATATTTGCTAAAGTCCACAAAATTGCCTACAGCTCTCAGAGGGCAATAAGGTGATATCTACCTTTTTCATGCCTTCCAGTCTTGTAGGCATGTCTCTCATCAACAGACTTGAGTCCAGAACTTGACCAGCAAGTCATTCTAGGAATTAAGTTTCTGGGCCTCTAGCTCTTACAACACAAGCAAGAGCTTGGAAGAGTCCTGATGGCAGGACAAGCAGTGGAAATGGGAGAGAGATGGGGAGCACTGTGCGGGGGATGCTGGGATGGGAGTAAAAGACACAAAATTGTACTTGAACAACAATTAAGATAAATTAAAAATAAATGAATAAATAAAATCAAAGTAAAATAAAAATAAAATAAAATAAGAAGGTGTATCAGAGCTGAGTTGCCCCCCAGGAGGTCAGCAGCGATCCCCTCTTGGATCCCATTCTCCATTTGTGCAGTTGGCCAATCACCCTTGATTCTTATAAGCAGAAGATGAGTTGTGTGTAGAGCAGAGGGTCTCTAGATTTGAACACCAGACTCAACTAACATCTGGGAGACAGTTCTCAAAAGAGGCAGATTAAGAAACAATGAACATATTAAATACTGAGGACCTCCCCCACCCTGCTTCTTCTTTCATTTAACTACAAGTTTGAAACCCATGGGCTAAACACTGAAAGAGCCATTCCTGGGAAACCTGACCAGCCCAAGAGAAAAGACCTCAGAGATATTGACATCAGGGCTTTCTGGGGGAAAAGAAAAGTCCCTGTCAGTTCACTTCATAGAGAAGCCCACAAGGGCAAGCCCAGCCATAGGCATAAAGCTTTAGACAGCTAAGTGATGTCCCACATTACATATGAACCAAGGATCACCAGCATGTATCACCAACAAATATGAAAATCAGAGCCCCCCCCCAAAAAAGAAAGAAAACAGGTAAGACAAAGGCTACTAAAGAAAAAGGAAATGTGAAAAAATAAAACTCTGATTAACCAACCTCAGAGAAAGGAAAGTACATTAAAACAGGGATAGAAAGCTAATTTGGGGGGCAGAACCAAAAGCCTTAATGGAAACTTGAGATAATTGTTACAAAAATATCCCAGAAATTAGAGTAAAGAGACAAAAAGTTTAAAAAAAAATAGGAGAGAAAGGATAGAGGGTGGTTCAAATAACAGAAGCTCCAAAAATAAAGAACTGAGGAAATTATAAAAGGAGAAAAAGAAATTAAAGTGAGAATAATTCAAGAGAGCATACCAGAAATGAAGGACATTGCACACAACCCAATGAATGAATATGCACCAAGATACAATAAAACACCAGGGACAATATCGCACAAACTTTTAAAGAGGAAATAAACCCAGGATTTATATCAAAGATTTGAAAACTTTTTCTGTAAAAAGCCAGATGATAAAGGTTTTGTATTTTTCAGGACATACATACAGTCTCTGTCAAAACTACCTAACTTGGCTGTTGTAGTATTAAGGCAGCCATAGACAATATGTGAAAGAATGATCATGGCTGTGTTTCAATAAAATTTTATTAGCAAAATAGATAGTGTGCCAGATTTGGGCAATATTTTGCTAACCCCTGATGCATACAAAAACATTAAGAATGACAACAGCACCAATTTGCAATAAATAGACTAAAGAATAAATGACAATTACTCATTGGTAGTAAAATTCTGAAGAAAAATTATTTTTAACCCAGGCTTCTCTTCCCAGTCAAATTATCAAATAAAAGGGTGGGGTGAATAAGTTTTGAAAAACTTTACCTCCCATCAACCCTTTCTCTGGAATTTGATGGTGGGATTCAAAATGAGAAAGAAAATCAACAACACAAGTAAACAAAATGATTACTATTAATTCCAAAGGAACGAAAAGTTGTACAGAAAAAAAAAATCATTGATCACTGTATGACTCAACTTTGGTCCTGGTCTCAAAGTCATAAACATTATATTGATCTAATCGAATACGTAATAGGACTACACTGAAAAGATAGAGGGAAAAAATGGCAGTGTGTGGTACAGAGGGGTTTTTATGGAAAAGAAAGCTAAAACTTTATCTCCCAAAGTGGGAAATTGAAAGGTAATAGGAAAAATCTAAATTGGAAAACTAACATTTAATTTAGAGTTTTAGAGGCAAATATCAAATTAATCAGCTGCAAAACTTGCTCATGACTGTCTCTGGAATGAGGCGTAGCTAAAGTGTTTAAAAAGCTTTATAGAATGATTTGATTCTTTTAAACTATATGCATGTGTAAACTTTAATTTTTTTTAAAAAATTTAACTTTTAAGAATAATGAATAGTTTTCCATCAACAGGAAAATAACTAAATGGCATATTTAACCAATGGATTTTGTGTGGTTCTTAAAGTAATCAAATAGAGCTTTTATGCTTTAAGATAGATAAAGCACAACAATTATGCTGAGCAAAAAAACAAAGCAAAGAGAATTGCAGAAAGAGATACAGAATGTGGAAGACCAATAAAAAGTTTAAAAATATGAAAAGCAATACTGTAGTTTATTTACACACACACATATGTACTAAAGAATGCAGACGCGCCTGCGGAAAAACAGAGCCGACTCAGAAGGTGGCCACCTCCTGGAGGAAGGACAATGAGAACTAGAATGCTTCCAATCTAGAAGGTTTTATTTCTCTAAAAATTTCTACTAAGTAAATGAGGTGAGCTAGTACAGTTAGACACAGCAGAAAGAAGTTAAAGATGAAAAAACAAACAAACAGAAGAATAAACATGATGAGTAGCAGTAACTTTAAAACCAGAGGTCTCTTCCACTTTCTGATAACACTTGATGCCTGCATGTAGGCTGTTTCTTTCACTCCTCTCTGCTTTGTTTTGTTTTTGTTGTTCTGTGGTTGTATTTCTTCTGTTTTTCCATCAACATTTCAACATGTTCTTGTGGCGATTATATCTCCCCTCAGTTATAATCCTACTGAGTCACCCTTCCTGAGAGAGTTTGAGGGAGTTTTATACACAAGGTCTCTATTTTCTTACCTCCCATCCATTTTTTTCTTTTAAAGTGTTTTTTTTTAAGTAACAAAGCTTCAGAAGGAGTGTTCCCGTGTAAAATATGGTGCTATAAATTAAAATTGTTTCCTACCTCAGCCCACCATGCAGTCATATCTTTGAAGAGAGGGAGCTATAAAGCTGTGTGAGATTTGAAGCACAATTTTTATCATTAAACATAATAAGAAAGCAGGAAGTAGCTACTTCCAGGATTGGTTCAGTCAATGCAACAATGTCATCAGGAGCCAGACTCTTTCTACCCTGGCACCCTAAGAACATGGGCTCAGTCCTTAGATTTGCCCCTGTGCAGTTCCAGGCGATTGCCACAATTCCAACCTCTGCTTGAGGAAGAGAGGTGTTTCCTCCCATGCATCTCAGTTTTATTACAGAGGGAATCTTTCTTAGTAACCAAAGCAGACCTTCTGTCAGGTTACAATCACAAGGGTTGGGTTACATGCCCATGCCAGAAGAGCAAAAGGGATAGAAAGATGAGAATCTGGAGTTTTCAGTCTCAAGAGAGAGGTGGGTTTTGCCAGCAGGGAAGTGCAGGTTTGTCATGGTTATTGGACAGGCAATCAGCAGTGCTTACCACATCCATGCCCAGTGGACAGGCCCATACCAGGCACAAGTGGTAGCTCCACCCACAAGGAAAGGCAGTATCAATCGCAAGCCTCAGGGGTGCCCAGCAGACACAATGATGCCCAACAGATTTTGCTGAGTCCAGCACATGGAGAGACCACAGCTTTACTGTTCAATATCATAACAATTATCCACATGTGGCTCTTTAAATCAAAATTAAGTAAAGTTTAAAATTGAGCTCTCAGTCACAGCAGCCACATTTCAAGTGTGCGGTGGCCACTGGTTGCTAGGATGACTTTCTATTGCATTGGACATTGCAGACCAAGAACATTCCCCCTTATGGAAAGCTTATTGGACAGTGCTGGGCTAGAGCATGGGAAGAATTTCTTCAATAACAAATCCACATATGCCTGGAACCACGCTACAGACCCGTGACCCAGATAGGAATGAACTATACCAACTAATGATTTATAATGTGCTGCTTAAAGCCCAGAAGTTTCCTGGTGGCCCCAGGGTGCCAGCTTGTCTGCGTTGTTAGTGAAAATGTATAGATTGATGGTCTGCACCTGGTCACTCAGCCTGATGTTGGCCGTGTGATCAGTGAGGTATAAAAGCCCTCCATGCAAACTTGTGCTTCATCTTCCGTGAGACAGATACCTTGTTTTCATGTTGATGGGTCATGAGCCCGTGAGGAAGCATATTCTGTGCAACTGAGAGAAGACCCCAGAGCTGTGTCCAGGTGTTCTAGGTCCCTGTAATCTTGCTTTGCACTTTTTTGCTCCTGGTGCTGCATACCTTTCCCATATAATAAATCTTACTGGTATACCTTGTTAGAGTCCTGCCAGTCCTTTCAATGATCTGACCCTGGGTAATTGCTGCACCCCACGGTGACCGGTCGGACTTGGTGATTAACACATACAAAACACCCTCAAGACACTGCTAGAAATAACTACGTTGAACTCTACACGGCTGTAGAGGTCCCACATTAGCAGGTGTAAGCAAGCAACACCAAGATATAGATAAGATTTTGTTGTTCTTTGTTCTTACATGTTCAAGGGAAGTTATAAAAGAAGTAATACAGGTTGGCACAAATGCAAGTCAAAAAGATTATTTGTGTTTAAGTCCTTGGAAAGATAATTTTATTCCCTAGACCTCAATTTTTCTTCTATAAAATGGAAAATATTGCAAAATTGACATTATAGGACTGCTTGTGCATTGATTTATACACTATATATAGTAAGTACAAGGCTGAGCATGTAGTAAGAACCCAATAAATGTGAGCTCCTGTTATTATTCTTGCCAAATAAAGATATCTATTAAATATAAACATCTGTAACAAACTGAGTAATGCATTATAAAAGATCTCATTATCTGTCTTAGATTTTATTTTATCCAGCAGTGTTGTCTCAATTACTTTCTAATTTTACATCCATTTTGTTTTTCTTTAAATTATATTTTATACAAACACACACTGTATCTGAATACATTGCTACATCTTCTGATCCCAAATAGAGCAATATTTTTGTATGTCCTATTGATGAGCTTAGCTTTTATTAAAAGAAAAAAACTACATTTTTATTCCTTGCATGGCACTTCCTCAGTGGGAAAATTATGAATGAAATTGTTAGGCCACTAACTCAAATTTCTTCCCCTGGTGGTTAATCATGGTTTCTTATCCCAACGGTAAAAAAAAAAACTTCTTTCTGGCAGTCTTCCGGTATTAATCATCTCCCTTTATAGGGAGATTTCACAGCTAGTAAATGATAGAACTGGGACACAAATCCAATCAGACCCATAAAATTGTTCACGTTGTAAGAATATATGGATGATATGGTGCATTTTTGGAGGGGATGTGATTTGTAATTGAAGTAAGAGATTGTGAAGAGAGAAAAAAACTTTTTAAAAGAAATTTATAGAATGATGCTGCAAGAGAAGCAACAAATTAAACTATATTCTTCCTACCATTAAAGAACTTGAACCCTTCATTGGACTTGTTCTAGTCAAGGTTCTTTAAATCACATGAAACAGAAACCCATTCAAGATAGCTCAAATAAAAGGGTAATTTATTGTCAGACTATCTCAAAGGAGAAAAGGAAATATGGATGAGTCTCATGTAAACTAGAATTGGCAAGTGGAATGGTGTTCGGAATTGAGACAGGCACTTAATCTCTCTCCCCTCATGATGACACGTTCTCGAATCTCTACCTTTCTTCTTTGCTCTGAATTCCTTCCTGCCTTACCTGGTTTGCTGTGCTTGCGTATATGAGCATGGCCCAGCACAGCCAGACCCTTAACACTGGGGTCTGTTACTTTGTCACAACCAACATTGTGCCTCTTTTCTGGCAGGCAGTACCCTTCTTACCATTATCGTCCATTTGAAATATCTGCCTTTGGCTTAGAAATTCACCTGCTGTTGATCTGTTTGGCAGGAGGTTTGTGAGCACCCGCAGTCTAGAGCTGACCTTTTGAGCCTGTAAGAAAGCAAGTACCTCCCAATATATCCTTTATACATACACATACACGTGTAAGAGTTTCAGAACCATGCAAGTGTGGTCATTTTAGGGCTATTCTGGAGGCACCATGTAAGGTATGTGCCAAATACATAGTAAAAACAGAAGTGCTCCATCCAATCCATCATGACAGATCTTTGTGTGGGCTGAAGCTCTAGGAAGTCTGCATGGAGGAGGTGAATGTGAAGTGGCATCTTGGAGAAGGGGTAGGGTGTGACTGTGGGGAAAGAAGAGAAAGGGTGTTTCATTCAGGCAAAAGGGTGAACGTTAAGGCGCCTTCGATGAGAGGAGTATTTGAACTGGAGCAGAGTGTTCATGTACGGGTGCAATAAAAGGTAAGGTTGCAAAAGGCAAATTGTGGACCAACTGAGGAGGGTCCTGCAGTCCATATTGTAGAGAATGGGTTTGCTTCCAGAGGCAAAGTTGGGTAAGACTTGGTTTTAAAATATTTTCTATTAGGGTTACATGGGGAGGAGTTTTGGTATTGGAGCTTTTTGAAGATGAGTCTTGGGTGGTCCAGGGTTGGAAAAATGAGGAAAGGTAACATAGCATATTCTACTTCTAAGGCCCCACTCTTATGAAAATATACAAGATAAGGACCAAGATTTATGAGCCATTACTCCATATTCATGGCAGCACTGCAAATAACACAAAAACCTGGAAATAACTTAAATACCTAACAGCATGAGGTTCATTAATAAATTATGTATATCCAGATGTCATGCCATTAAAAAGAATGTTGCCAAAGAATATTTAGTGACATGGGGGGAGAGAAGGTAGAGCTACTCATTGTATATTAAATGTAAAATTCGGGGGCAAAGCTAATGTTTATGTACATGGTATTGCCTACAACTTACGCATCAAATCTTTCTTTCAAAATCTTTACAATTTAATCTCCACTTCTTAAATAGAGGATATTGACATTATTGTTTACATTTTCAACAGATTTATTATAGCAAGCAAATATTGGCATCTGCTGTATATGTTAAGGTAAAAGCTAGGTTGCTGTAACAAAAAATCACCAAAAATACAATGGCTTCAGTAAGACAGACATTTGTTTCTCGCTTATGTAATCTAGTTGGTGCAGGCTCTTGAGTACCTTCACTTGGCAAGGTCATTCCGGGAGCCCAGTTGCTTTTATCTTGGTTCTCCATCTGTCTCTGAGTTAGTATTTTTTCCTGCATAATCAAAGCTGAGTTGATGCTGCATCCCTGTTCTAGTCTGCAGGACAGGGGGAAAGAGAGCAACACAGTTAAGCAACTTTATTTGTTAAGGATGCAGAGCAAAAGTTGTTCACATCACCTCTGTTCATATTCCATTAGCCAAAATTTGGTTACGTGGTCACACCAGCTGTAAGGGAAGCTAGAAAGCAGAGTGGAAGTGTGGGTGCTCTATGACTTAAAGGAGGAAGAGAAGGGATATTTGGGGATAGTAATCTCTTCCAAATCTGATAGAACATAGTGGGCCCTCAGGGGTCCTTTATTAACTGTTCTGCCAAAATCTAAGGGTTTTTTTTTTTTTTTTGGTCCTTATGTCAGTAGTGGAAACTCGACTGTCAGTAAACTGGTCACCTGCTTTGCATGTGTGCTATGTGCCCTTGTGTGGGCTTCTGGCAACCCTGTGAATAATTGATGTCCACAGTGTCCTGTCCTCAACAGCCCTACTCAGTTCTTGCAAACTCGTGCCTATGGCTTCTTTTATGGAGTCTGTCCACCTCATATTTGGTCTTCCTCTTTTCCTGCTGCTTTCTGTTTTTCCCAGCATAATTGTCTTTTCCAAAGAACCCTGACTTCTCATTGTGCGCTTGAAGCAGGAAAGCTTCAGTTTTGTCCTTGTTGCCTCCAGTGATGTTCTGGCTTCACAACTGTAGGACCCACCTGTTTGTCTTCCTGATTGTCCTGGGCATCTGTAGAGCTCTCCCCTAACACGGTACCTCAGATGAATCATTTTTTTTTTACTACCAGCCTCTTCACTGTCCAGTTTTCTCATTTGTACACAGCAATTGGAAATTAGTGTTGGCCTCTAAAGACACATCATTGCTCTTGGTGAACTTTCCTAACCCTTCCATCGCTGCCCCTCCAAGTCTCAGCCTTCTTTTGATTTCTTGGCTGCATCTCCATATGAATTGATGGCTGATGCAAAACCTTTAACAGTTTCAGTGTCTTCATTGTCTATGTTAAAGTCGTGTATTTTTCTGTGGCCATGTTTTTTGTCTTCTTGAAGTTCAAATGCAATTCCTGCTTTGGCACTTTTTTCTTTGAGTTTCATCAGAAGCCATTTCAAATCATTGCTACTTTCAGCCAATAAGATAGCATCATCTGCATATCTTAAGTTATTGATATTTCTTCCACCAATCTTCACTCCTACTCTTCTGAGTCTAGTCTAGTTCTTTCATGTGATGTGCTCTGCACACGGATTAAACAAATAGGGAGGTACAATGCACCCCTGTCAGACAGCTTTGCCTATAGGAAACCATTCTGTCTCTGACTGCCCACATACAAGCTATGCATGAGGACATTTAAGTTTCCTATTAATAGAGCAACTGGGTAATTAGATGTAGGTAATATGAATCTCAGACCACAGCAGCTGGGAAAAAGTAACCTCATTCCTCTATTAACTTTATATCTATTTAAATCTAGCTCTAACCCCCATCCATCTGGCTGGCAAGACATTTGGGCTTAGGTGTCACTGGACTTTTCTGCCAGCATGTGCCAGGGCCTTCAGCTGAGCCCCCTCAGCTGTTAATGCACATGAAATGTGTATTTCCTCCAAGTGCCCGACTGCACAGAGCACAGGAGTATTTCTGAGACCACAGACGCAGGACACAGGCCTGACCTCTGGGTTCTTTCTGTCATCAACGTCCTCCCCTCCCCCTGCATAGCTAGGAAACAGGTCCCAGGACCCCTGCAGGCAGGGCCTCCAGACCTGTTTGACCTTCCAGCTTTGTGTAAACCTTTCTTTTCTCCCTCAGTAATGTTCAGGAAAATACTGTGAAAGCCTGAAGTTCAGACTAACATTACGAATGACAGAAAATGCTTTAGCCCTTAAGCAGTTTTCTGCATTCCACCTGCAGC
>PVKM010038519.1:0-14081 GCA_004027735.1 Carollia perspicillata
CATCAAATTTTGCATTAAGCTTGAACATTCCTCCATGGAAACTATTTGGATCATTGAGAAAGCCTCAACTATGGGCAACTGGTGATTGGCAGCTGCATCAAAACAATGTACCGGTTCATGCATCACTTAGCATGTAACGTTTTTTGAAAAATATTAAATCACCCAGGTGACTCAGATCTCCTACAGCCCAGTTTTGGTGTCCTGAGACTTCTGGCTTTTTGCAAAACTAAGATTACCTTTGAAAAGGAAGAGATTTCAGGCCATTGATGAGATTCAGGAAAATATGACATGCCAGATGATGGTGATTGGGAGAACTAGGTGAGGTCCCAAGGGGCTTGTTTTTGAGGAGTTATTTTCCTATGTACAGTGTTTCTTGTATCATATATTCTTCAATAAATGTCTCTGTTTTCCATATCACATGACTGGATACTATCTGGACAGTCAATATTTTATATTCATTAAATTTAAAATAGTAATTTAAGACCTAACTTAAAATAATTAATTTATGTAAACATGAAAATTTACCTGATATTAAAGGATATGAACTAGATCATATTGTTAAATAACATATTAAACCACATTTGATATTTAAATATTGAAAATGCATTTATTCTTAATTTATTCAAAACAATTTATTGATTTGGACAAAAACTATTGTAGGTATTGGGGACAATGCTTTGAAGAAAAGAGACAATTTTCTTAGCCACATAGTATTTATAGTTTACTTGGAAGGGGTAGTGAGAGAACAGGATAATAAATAAATGAATAAGTATATGTATTATTAGCTAAATAGTATCAATTGCTAAAATTTAAAAAATAAGATAAGGAAGATTATAAGTGCTAGGAATGGAGATATTTCTATTTTATACAGTGTTTGTAATTAGAGCATATAAGGTAGTCAGGGGAAACCTCATTGCTATAATATGATTTGAGCAAAAATCTGAAAGTAGTGAGGAAGTGAGCCATGTGGCTATGTGGGGACACAATAATGAGTGCAAAGTTCCCATGAAACGTGAATGCTTTAAATGTCCAAGAAACAAGGACATCTAGTCCTAGTCTGAGTGAAGGGGGAGTGAGTGAGCAGGACATTGATGGACAGTGAGATTGGTAGGGTAATTTCAAAACAAAAAGCAGTACTTCTTGTAGGTTCCAAAGAATGTACAGTTTTATGACAATAAATTTATTCTCTAAGTTTTTTGTGGTATTTTTATATGCAAACAATTAGGATAAGTGCTTCATATAAAGAATAGTATTTATTTTTTCTAATCATCCTGTATCTATCAGCCTTGTAAAGGTCATATAATTTGACAAAGTCATGAAGCAGGAAATTTCCTGAATTGTCATTATTTTTATAGCAAATGTTTTACTTCATTACTTTTGAAAGTTTTTTTATCATTTACTGTTTTAAATGTATGTGTTTTAATATTTGTATTCAGATGAAATAACCTGAGTCAGAACAATATTTACCATGCCACTAACAGCAGCCTTGCTTTCACTGGAGTGACTGAAGGACACTACAAAGTAACGTCCTAACATCTGATTCCTCAAGCTGTACCTGCCCGTCATGGTGTGTGGTAAGCATCTAATAACATGTTTCCTCTCACAACCTGCTCTAATCTCACATCCTGTACAGGTGTTTGCATGCCATATAAATCCAGCTTCAAGTTGAATATCCAAACTCGCAGAAAAAAATAATAAATTAATTATCTGAACTCATGGTTAAAAAGGAGTGACCTTTCCACTATAGAGGGATATACATTAGCCAGATGATCAAACAGAATATTGGTTTGATTCTGAATTCATATTTTACCCAAATGTAATTTATTTTGATCAAACCATTTTCAGAACTGTTTTCCATTCAGTGCATTTCTATCACTCCAAAAAATAATGTGAATGGAAAATGAGAATTAGAATTGTGTTAGTGTTTAATCAAAATTAGATCATAGAAGATATTCGCCTATCAATGGATTTTATTCAGTTTGGATAGATTGCTGATGAACCAGAAGGTTCTTTTGATTTAAATCCCAGTAATCAGAAGCTCTTTCAAAAGTTTTCACAGAAGCACTGACTTGTGATTTCTGATACCAGTGACAAATGACCTAAATCAAAAATACTGAATTTGCATATTCATAATACAATTTTGAGTACGAATGTTTTTGACCACTAGGGAACTCTTGATATAATTATGTTGATTCCCAATATGGTTCTCTATGTTCCTTCTGTAGAAATGATTGTTTACAAGAAAGTTAATACTTTATGTTTAAAATGAAGTATGAAAATAAATAGCAGTTTGTTCCATAGAAACTGTATTATATCAGAAAATATGTTCACATAAGCAAATATCAAAGTAATTGACAGATTCTAGTTGAATTAGTACCAAGTGTTTTATTTCTATTTAAATTGCTTTTAGATCAGAGTCACAATATAGTAACATTTCAGTGAAAGATGTATTGGCTGTGGCCATGAGATAAACCGCAGTTCATGTGGCCACCTGAGCAATTGACGCCATGGTTTCTTGATCGAATTTAACTGCAGCAATATGTGTAGATAAGGTAACAGATAAAATAAATGAATCAATATTCCCCTGTCCACTGCAACCTCAGAATAAAGCACCGACAATTGTTAACAGGGAATAATTAATAACTAACAATGTGAGCATATACAGAAACTGAAAAATAAATAACACAAAAACCACCTTTTGTTCAACTTACAAACATAAAATAAATTTTGAACATAAATATCTCCAACAGATTAGAGGGAGGTGATATGCACATCTCAATGTGTTTACATATTTATGTTCCCTTCTTTTTGAATAAGTTAGGTGAATTCTTGTCATGGAGATATTAGAGTAACTTTCTCCAGTTTATCCAGATAAGAACATCAAACATGACTAACTGTAAAGCATGGAAAATATTTAATACTGTGTACTATGTTACACAATAAGGAACTACACTAAATTCCTTTTATTAGATGTGGTGATTAAAGACAGAAAGGCAATAGAGGAATAATGAGCAGAACAAATATATATGAGATGCATGAATTAAAGATACTCTGAGGTAATAGTGTGTTTCTTATAATGATGAGTACAATATTAAAATAGAAGACCGAATTTACTGTGTAGATTGATTCAAATAAAAACAGTAAATGTATTTATGAATATGGGCTACTTAGCTAAATTTCTCATTGAAGAAAAATAAAGGAAATGTTGAACAGGAGCCCAGGGCCCTGAAGCTCTCTTTTACAAAGGTTTCTGAGAACCTGCACAGGGTCACTGGTAGCCTTAAGAATAAGGAGTCACTGCTGAAGTTAAGAAAAGGCCATTTTTCTTCAGAGAGATCTGACTAGAATGAATAACAATGAACTCATTAATCAAAACAGTGTCAAAGTCTGAGATATTCCAAGGATTTAGAAAAAAAATATTTTTGCATAAAAGGCCACATGCTAAAAAAGATGGTGGTAAAAAGGGGTGACGAGAATAAGAAAAAGAACCACCAAGAAGGCACACTGACGTAAGTTCGCATACTGTGGCATCTCACCTTTCCCAGGGAAAGAGGACGTTCGAACTGTCCTAGCCAGGCCATGCTTTGCAATTATAAGCTTTTACTAATAAATCTAAAATTATGTAGGATTGTGTATATTTTAATATGTAACTGTTCTGTTTATGATGTACTAAACATATCTCCCAAAGTTTCCAAAATAAAAACAAACCGAAACAGCCCTTCATGGCCACATTATTTCAAATTGATCTAATGCGTTACAGCTTGCTGTCGCTGCTTTATAATACCGTGTGTAGCAGCTTCCGTTACTAGAATAATTAGGTTGAGGATAGGGTTTGTAGCGCCTGACTCCTAATTTGTGCCTATCTAGATTTTCTACCAAGCCTGGAGGACCAACAGACAGATAGTTTCGACAGTAGGTGAAGTCTAAAATTGACTTATTATTTTAAATACAGCCTTTCTGTCCATCAAGGAGTCTGCTTTCTTTCTTCTACTAATTTCTATAATATTGTCCAATCTTTTCGATGGACTTCCTGTACTTTTCTAACTGTGCTCTAAAACCTTTGCCAACATGCAAAGTCTAGGGGTGATTGACTGATCATTTTTCTCGCTGACCTGGGCTCACTGGCCTAAATTCTGTATTCTACTCCCTCAGTCTGAGTTAACTGATCAGTTTTCCTTGTTTTCACTTTATTTTCTCTCCAGCAGTATCTTTCTGTGGAGGATAATAGTATGTTTAAGACCAGATGGCCTAAGTTATATGGAAGATGGTTAATGCCTAAAAAATTGACTCAAAACCCATTACTAATCTATACCTGCTGCCTCTATAGCCTATAGTTTACCTGCCAAATAACGTTTTATATTTTACAGTGCATTTTCATTCCAAAGCAATATGTAATTACAGAGTGGTTTCATCATATTCAAGTAAAGGAAAGTAATAATCTCCCTAGGTTTTTACAATAGCTCATTCTAAATCACAAAATGAGGTGAGAATGTATATTTTACCATGATTATGAATTTTAATGAAGGATGACTTATAAAATTCCTTAAACTTAGTGAATATTGAAACCAAAATACTTAACAGAGCATAAACGAACTAATGATACTTTGTAGAGATACCTCTGCTGCTTTACATGGAAGGCATTTTTGTTTCCTCTAAATCAATGTCTAAATCGATGTTAATCAAACAAGATTAACAAAATAGGGAAGGTTTTAATTCTGAGAATATAAATTCTTGAAAAGTATATATATGAATTATAGATTGCAATGTATAAAGGAGTTGTGGTGAATAATGAAAACATTTTATTCCTGCAAAATCCGAGAAAAAATCATGAACTTAAAGACTGAATAAGTGTCAGGGGTGTCTGACCTGTGGCACACCAGCCACATGCAGCCCAGGATGGCTATGAATGTGGCCCAACACAAAATTATAAATTTACATAAAACATTATGAGATGTTTTGTGATTATGTGTTGCAATGTGTTTAACATGTGGCCAAAAACAACTCTTCTTCTTCCAGTGTGGCCCAGAGACATCCAAAGTTTGGACACCCAGGGTTGTCAGATTGATTATGTCCACATATGAGCAGCAACTGACCATTCTTTGTAAATTAATGAGTAAAGAAATAAACAAAGCACCATGACCACCTTGTTTTATTCATGTAGTTTTTGATAAAGTGTATCTAGACAATGTACTGAATGACGAAGTGTTTCATATCATCAAAGAGTAGATCATCTTTGAGAACAATTTTATTACGTAGGTTTTGTGTTGTTCTACTGCACTGATTTCGTTAGAGCATGACAATTTATATTCTAGCTATACACTCTTGAGAAAGTAGAATATGGTAAAATTTAAAAGAATAACATTTATTTTTTTAATACCATGTCTATCTGGATACATTCCGAGCAGTGTATACAGGGAACTGTTGAGTTCAATTAGTTTACTATACATTTCAGTATTATTTCCTGATGGCCTAAAATTGACTACACGTCAGTTGAATACTATTGATAAGTAGACCAGATCCATTTCTAGCATGTTCCATTTTTTTCAACAAATAACCCGAAACCTCATCATTCTTTTCATCACATTCTACCTTAACTGAGCAAATTTCAAATAGTGAAGCAATGTTAGCTATCCTTTAAATTGACAGCAAAGTTCCATGGATTTAATTTTCTGAAGCCATATAATTTAGAAAACAAACTAGGAGAAGGTAACTTTAATCCTTAAATAATATATAAAATATGATGAGCAAAGAGAACTGTAATATTGCATCCATACATTTGATCTTGGTTATGATAAGTTTTAGATTTAGTTTAAATATCATCTATTCATAATTATTATAACAAATGTCAGGATGGGTAGGTAAGTCTATAAAGTTTATTTATGCACTGTTGCTTTAACCCAGCACAAGAAACAAATACGGTAATATATGCCCACACAGGTACACACACATATCTACTAGATTATCCATTATACTATATTTAGACAGAAGTCATATGTTTGCTATTTATAAGATAAAATAATATTGATTTCTTGTGAAATTAAACTGTTGTTTACCACACATTTTAAGTATATTTTATTGATTATGTTATTGTTTGTCCCATTTTTCCCCCTTTATCTCCCCTCCACCCTGCATCCCCCCACCCTCCAGCATCTACTTCCCACTAGTTCATGTCCATGGGTCATACCTATAAATTCTTTGGCTTCTCCATTTCCTATACTATCCTTAACTTCCCCCTGTCTACTTTAGGTCTACCAATCATGCTTCTTATTCCCTTTACTTTTCCCCTCCTTCCCCCCCTGCCACTGATAACCCTCCATGTGACCTCATTTTCTGTGATTCTGTTCCTGTTCTAGGTGTTTGCCTAATTTTTGTTTTTTTTTTAGGTTCAGTGGTTGATAGTCATGAGTTTGTTGTCATTTTACTGTTCACATTTTTTATCATTTTCTTTTTCTTAGATAAGTCCCTTTAACATTTCATTTAATAACAGCTTGGTGATGATGAACTCTTTTAACTTGACTTTATCTGGGAGGCAATTTATCTGCCCTTCCATTCTAAATGATAGCTTTTCTGGATAGAGTAATTTTGGATGTAAGTCCCTGCCTTTCATGACTTGGAATACTTCTTTGCAGCCGCTTCTTGCCTGCAAGGTTTCTTTTGAGAAATCAGTTGATAGTTTTATGGGAACCCTTTTGTAGGTAACTGTCTCCTTTCCTCTTGCTACTTTTAAGATTCTCTCTTTATCTTTAATATTGGGTAATGTAGTCATGGTGTGCCTTGGTGTGTGCTTCCTTGGGTCCAATTTCTTTGGGACTCTCTGAGCTTCCTGGAAGTCTAGTTTCTTCGCCAGATTGAGGAAGTTCTCCTTTATTATGTTTTCAAATAAGTTTTCCATTTCTTGCTCTCCTTCTTCTCCTTCTGGCACCCCCCATGATTCAGATGTTGGAACATTTAAAGTTGTCCCAGGGATTCCTAAACCTCTCCTGATTTTTCTGAAATCTTGTTTCATCATTCTGTTCTGGATGAATGTTTACTTCTTGCTTACTTCTTGCTTACTTCTGCTCCAAATTGTTGATTTGAGTCCTGGTTTCCTTCCCTTCACTGTTGGTTCCCTGTATATTTTGCTTTATTTTCACTTTGCATAGCCTTCACTTTTTCCTGTATTTTGTGACCATACTCAGCCATTTCTGTGAGCATCCTGATTACCATTGTTTTGAACTCTGCATCAGATAAGTTGTCTATCTCCTCATCACTTAGCTCCTTTTTGGAGTTTTGATCTGTTCTTTCATTTGGGCCATATTTCATTGTGTGGACACACCTGTTTTGGTATAAGGGGGTGGAGCCTTAGGTATTCACCAGTGTGGAGTAACTCCCTTTGCTGCATTGAGGCACTGTATGTGGAGCAGGGGTCTGAGAGGGAACAATGAGGATTGCTCACTCTACTCTAGCCCCACTTTCCAGTGACCTCTCCTGTGAGACTAGGAGTTTCTCTTGCCTTCCCAACACCTGCAGTATTTATGGCTAGAGGTTTTGAGTCTTTATTTTATTGATCAGCCAACCTTGTCTGGCCCATGCACTCTGCCAACTTGGTGTGGGTCCTCTCCACCCTGGCTGCCCATCGGTATGAATGTTTCTTTATCTTCTTGGTTGTTGGAGTTCCATGCAGTTTGATTTTCTGTCAATTCTGGTTGTTTATTGTTTTTAATTTGGTTGTTATCCTTCTTTTGGCTGTGAAAGGAAGCAAAGTGTTTCTACCTACACCTCCATCTTGACTGGAACCTGTTATTTAGCATAAATTAATTTCATATTTTTAAATTTCACTTAGCAGATACTGAATTATTTATTAATTGAAGGATTATGGCAACTCTAGGTTGAGCAATTCTATTGGCACGGTGTTTTCCAAGCACATTTGTTCATTTGTGTCACATTTTGGTAATTCTCACAATATTTGAAACTTTTTCATTATTGTTATGGTTACTATGGTGATCTGTGATCAGTGATCTTTGATATTATCGTTGTAATTGTTTTAAGATGTCATGAACCACCATGTGTATAAGACAATGAACTTGATGAATATATGTGTTCTGACAGTTCCATTGAATGGCTGTTTCCTTGTCTCTGTTCTTCTCCTTGGACCTCCCTATTCCCTGAGACATAGCAATAATGAAAGTAGGTCAATTAGTAAGTCTACAGTGGCCTATAAGTGTGCAAATGAAAGGAGGAGTCACACATCTCTCACTGTAAATAAAAAGCTAGAAATGATTAAGCTTAGTGAGCAAGGCATGTCCAAAGACAAGATAGGCTGAAAGCTAGGCCTCTTGCACCAAACAGCCAAGTTGTGGATGTAAAAAGAAGTTCTTGAAGGACATTAAAAGTGCTACTCCAGTGAACACAAATACATAAATGATGGGAAAGTGAAATAGCCTTATGGGGAGTATGGAGAACATTTTAGTGTGTGGATAGAAGGTCAAACCAAAACATTCTTTTAAGCCAAAGCCTAATCCAGAGAAGATCCTACCTCTGTTTAATTCTAAAAAGACTAAAAGAGGTAGGGGAGCTCCAGGGAAAAAAGTATGAAGCTAACAAAGTTCAGTTCATGAGTTTCAAGGAAAACAGTTGTTATCATAATATAGTAAAAGTGCAAATTGGAGCACCAAATGCTGATATAGAAGCTGCAGCAAGTTATCCATGAGGTATGAGATAATTCATGACAGTGACTACATTAAACAGCAGAAGAGACAGTTAATGCAGCAGATTTCCTTATTGCCTTATTTAAGAAATTGCCACAGCCACTCCAGCCTTCAGAAACCACCAGCCTAACAAGTGATCAACCTAACAGTGTCCACATGGAGACACGGCATTCTACCAGTAGAAAATTATGAATTGCTGAAGACTGACTTCATGGTTAGCAATTTCTTAGCAGTAAAGGATTTTTAAATTAAAGCATACATATTGTCCTTTTGGACATAATGTTATTGCACACTCATTAGACTACAGTATAGTTTAAATGTAACATATGAAATGGGAGACCAAAAAATTCCTCATGTGACTCATTTTATTGTAATATTCGCTTTATTGTGGTGGTCTGGAACCAAACCAGCAATATCCCTGAGTTATTCCTATAAATATTTCAGTAATTTTAAACTTCTCCATTAAAGAAAATGTCATAAATAAGATTTTAATTTATGAATGTCCCTTTCTCATCTTTTACTTCTACTCTATTTTTCTAAGGTTGTATCAAGATCTGAAAAGTGGAGTAGTAAGCAAGCATATGCATTATAGAAAAAAAAAATCCTAAGATGTTTTCAGTTAGAGATCCTTTCCAAATATTCATGTATTATAGCATCATTCTTTCTCTCCTTTGAATTTTGTGCTTACTCTATCATCTCAAAAATATTTTAATATCAGATGTAAAACTTTAGTGATGTTTAATATTATAATATTTCATTTATTGCCAATTTCATTGTATTCTAAGAACAGCTGTTTTTTTTTTGACTTGTTAATTCTTAACAGTGTACTATAAATTTTACCAAAAGTGAAATTTTAGACTTCACTGACTCTGTGTGTGTGTGTGTACACAATAATCTCTTTATGATGTAGAAGCTGCAGCAAGTTATCCAGGTCTTTCTAAGATAAGAAATGAAGGTATTTACAATAAATATCAGAAGAGTCAATAGATGCAGCAAACTTTATTATTGGCTTAATGACATAAATGTCATATTCAAATTCAGCTGGCCATATGGCATCTAAGAGACTCACTGGTACTCATGGAGAATGTATATAATACGAGTTTACTTTGAACAGTACATATCACAGTTTTCTTGCAGTAGTATCAGGTGTCCACATATAAATCTCAATATTTAGATATTATTTTAAGTTATTTAAGGATAAATAACAAGAATTTTTATTTCTAACAATATGGTTACCTAGTATCTTGATAAAATCTCTAAATGTCACCTTCACAAACATTGAGCCTATGAAAACTAAAATCCTACTTTACCCAGATGAGGAAATTACCTCTTTATTCAAGCTTTTGCTTAGTCTTTCCCTTAGCATAGTGTGTATTTTTGATATAGTTTGTGAAACAGAACACTGAAGCCAGCATTTATCTTAAGTAGGTAGTATAATAGGATAGAGCACCTCTCTCTCCTCTGATTACAAAAGTAGGAAGACAAAGGTTATACTCCTGGTCTATAAAATCAGGGTTCCATGCAAAAAGGAAAGGAAAAAAATCATCTAAAGGATATTTGAAGGTTTGGAATTTTTTCAAAACCTATAAAAAATTCTGATCAATAGATCCCAATATAACAAAATAATTCATGAAGATAAATAAGAATAAACCCACACCTAGAACATAAAAATAAAATGATAGATCAAACAAAAGGAAATTGAAACAGCAGATAGAAGTGGCAGGGGTGGAGTGGGGAGGGGAACAGAATATCTTCCAATAAAGTATCATATTTGCTGCTATTTGTTTTCTCATCACTGGCAATCTGATGATAATGAGATAATATATTTTTTAATTTGCTGAGAGAATATGACATTTAATCTAGAAATTATTTATTTTTGGTAATAGAACAATAACCCCAGCCAGGTGGTTTAGATGGTTAAAACATCTTCCCACACACCACAGTCCTTGTTGGTTCGATCCCCTGTTGGAGTGTAGATGGATGCAACTGATGGATGTTTCTCATTCATATGATGTTTCTCTCTCTCCCCCTTTCCTTCTCTCTAATACAATAAACATATCCTCAGGTGAGGATTAAAAATAACTTTAAAAAAGATTTACTTATTTTTAGACAGAGGGGAAGGGGAAGAGAAAGAGAGAGAGAGAAATAGCAATGTGTGGTTGCCTCTCATGCACCCTGTACTGGGGACCTGGCCTGCAACCCAGGAATATGCCCTGACTGGGAATCGAACCAGCAACCCTTGGGTTTGCAGGCCCATCCATGCTCAATCCACTGAGTTATACCAGTCAGAGTAAAAAAATATAATAAATAATAGATAAAACAAAACTTTTAATAGTAGAACAACACACTTATTTTCAGAAAAATGAAAAGATTTTACCATCAACAGTCCTCACTAAAGAGGGAAAACAATTCAAGGGTGGAAAGTTTCTAGAAAACAAATTAAGAATGAATAAATAATGAATGCTTGGTGAATTTAGGTGGATATTGACTATATGAACAAAATTAAAAATTTCCTTGGAGTAATAAAATGAACTAATGTACAAAAAAACTGCATTCTAAATTTTATGCTCTCTGCAGGCTTCTTGTATTTTCCATAATCGGGAAGGTTTCAAAGTTAGTTTGATCCAGTGACTAAATAATGTCAAAAAGAAGCAGGTTGCTTTTCTTGGGCAGACTGACTAGGGATTAGAGAACATAGGCATGTGCCCTGACAAGGAATCAAACCTGGGACCTTTCAGTTTGTGGGATGACACTCAACCAACTGAGCCACACCAGTCATGCCTCCATGCATTTTAAATGAAGGTAAACTATATTGTTAACTCAATGACTTTTTTTTAACTTGTTCAATAAGTTTATTACTGTCTTTATCTGAAAAATCCTCGCAGAAAATTGTGGTTTGGTTTACTGACTCTCTGCAGCCTATTCCTGAGCTGTGAGGAAACTTGACTTTTTCTGAGCTACCTGATCTTTCTTCTGAGCTGGAGACAATTTGGGACAGTTCTATTTCTTTTACTTATTTATGTTTAAAAGGTTAACATAAGACTGTTTATTTTGTTAGAATGGATGACTGTTTTCATTAATAGTTTTTTTCCTCTCATATTTTTATTGTACTTTTTCCCCATTACCATTCAGCAATAGTTCTGGCAAGCCCTGCATCCAAGTACCAGGTGAAGGCACCAGTGGGCCATCAATGCTTTCCACACTGTGCTGGCTTGCTGCTGGCCTGCAGGCTTCTCAGTGCTTTTGGCATGGACAAGATCACAGAAAACCAAGGGGAGGTGACTGGACACAATGACTTTTTATCTCACTCCTTTGGTTTTGCAATCACAGCTTCATTGTAAAGTCACCTTTGTGTTGTCATAACCTCTAGGGACATATTTTTGTATTTATGCTAATACTTTTTAAAATATTAAACTATACAAAATTAAAGCTTGTGAGTTTTATTTTGATCAGGTCAACTTAAATCAAACACTTAAACTGAAACAACACTGCTATATATGGGTAGAATTACACTGCTTAGCTTAGGCCAACTCAGTGTTTGAAAAATGAGTTACTTCTACTTAAACTATAAGTTCATTTTAATGAGAGGAAATTATTATTATCTATAGGGAGTTTGAATGGGAAAATGGGAGGGGAAATGGAAATTTGAAATCAACAAAAAGTTTTTTTCAATTGGTGCTACTACAAGAATGCTCTGCAGATGAGTGGCAGTCTATTATTTGTACTAAATTGTGAAAAAATATGGAAATAAATTGGGATTGTTTCTTTGCCAACTTGTAGAGCAATTTGACATTCCGGAACATGCAAGCTTGTGATGAGGGGTTGTTTTCAACTGGAGACAGTAGGATGAGCTCAAGTGTTTTTGAACTTTCCTGATGAATCATAGGTGGTAAATGTATACTAGCCAGGCACAATCAAAGCATGTTAAAACATGGTAGTTTAGGATTATTTGTAAAATATCATCACTTTTCACTGAAAAAATCATTTAAATTTACATAAAGTGGTACTTCATTACTTGCTGGCTTCTGAACTCTTCAAATCTGGTAGTTGTTGCATTTTGATGATAAAAAAAAGTCTTTCAGCTCTGGGTGCTTGCTTGCCACTTGTTGCACTTGCTAGAACGTCTGAATCACAATACCACCCCACAACAGTGTGTGTTTCATCAATTGATGCTTGCTCGCCTATGGTCAGAATGAATTAATGATGAGTCCCGAGGTACAACTGTATGGCAGTGAAATAAATTGATAACACTTGTTACTGATTAAGAGTTAAAGAAATACAATGATCGCAGAGTAGGTAGAATCTGCGCCCACTTGCTCCTGCCCCCAAACTGGATTTTCAGAACTTCCGATTTCTAACCTGTGCAATCAACTGAATCTTTGTTGATATAAAGGTGCAAAAGCCAGAGTACAGAAGATGCTTCGCAGAGTCTGGCAAATAGGGCTGATAGGTAGAAGCAAAAAAACTCCATGTACATCTCCTGTGACAGCTGAGAGATCAGACATAAATTGCAGCTCTGGAGCTTCCTCCCACCTTGGAGTCAGGAGCCCTAGTTCCATGCAGGTATCTTCAGCCCACCTCAACTGAGATGGGAAGAAGAGACTATATGTTTTCTGTCAGAGGAAATTTGGGGAGATCCACTGAGACAGTGAGGCCCAGGTTGCACACTCAGAGCAAGCAGCCCTTCCATTGTTGAAGTGCCAACCTGGAGAGTTCAAGACAAAGGCTCAGAATGAAAAGGGACCAGATTGCCACATGTAGGTCTTTCACAGGCACCTATAGGTTGCAGCCATTAGTGACTTTGAGAAACATTTCATTCCTTGGGAAAGTTTTATGCAGAGTCCCAGACAGTGACTCAGTTGGGTAGCATGGGTGTGGCATAGGAACTAATAAGAGAACTGTAACATGGATGAGCAAGGCCCCTTGTGCAGCTGCTCCACAAGCTGAGAGACTGGATTGAAATCACAGCAGCTGAGCTTCCTCCCCTTAGAACTGTGGGGCCATAATTACACCCAGCAATCCCCAGCCCCAAGTAATAGGGACAGAAAGAGAAGACTGTGGAGTTTCCAGTGATGGGAAGCAGTGTGATTCCACCACACTTGTGAAAATCAGAGACTGTAAATTCAGCATGAAATTCTTCTATGCTTTGGAAGCTAGACTGAAGAGTTTACTATATAAGCTCAGACTAAAGGAGGAACCACACTGCTAGAATAAAGCTTCTGAGGGTGGCAGACAGCAGTGACATAAAGGGAAACTCTGATTTCTGAAGAGACACAAGGTGGAGACCAAAACAGAGAACTTGCTAAGAGGCTTGGAAAAGAGAATCAGTCCCCCTCCTCAAGTGTATGGGTGGCACCCTACCCCCCACTGTGAGCCACCATGCTGCTGCTGCTG
>PVKM010038520.1:0-14087 GCA_004027735.1 Carollia perspicillata
TTCATTTTTTTTTAAGAGAAACATTTATGTATTTGTGCTTTGCTTGGGAAGGAAAACTCTCAGTTCTTCATTTGCCTTTGCATCTTTCTCCCTTTTACTCTACACTGTAGCTGGAACATGTCCAGTTCCCACTTCCAAAAATGCCAAACATATTTTATGAAAGGATCTGGTTTAGGGTGACCAACTGTCCTAATTTGCCTGGTACTGTCCTAGTTTATCACTGAAAGTTCTGCATCCTAGGAAGCCCCCCTCAGTCCTGGGTAAAGTGGGACAGTTGGTCATTCAAGAGCTGCTGCCCAGGATGGTAGTTAATGGCCATGTGGGACTAACTAAATATCAATCAACTTAAATGGAATTAAAAAATTTAGTTCTTCAGTTGTACTAGCCATATTTCAAGGGCTTAATAACTCCATATGGCTAGCGGCTACCTTATTGGACAGTGTAGATTAAAAAAACCCTCCATCATTGCAGAAAGGTCTGTTGGGTAGTGCTGAGCCTGCAATTACCTAGAACTAACATCTTTTAAAACAATAATACCCTGGTCAAGCATCACCATTTGGCTGAGCAAGCCCATGTGATGAGGCATGCTATCTCAGTGGACACACAGAGTAGTCTAGCTCAGCAAAGCCACAGTGGAAATGGGAACATGGCATAAGAAACATTTGACATGACAGCAAGAAAAGATGACTTGACCCCTCTTAAATTGTGTCTGTCTATAAGGTATGAGGGTCACTCTAATTTTGTTCCAGTGTGGAGATTTTCCCCTGATGCATAGCAAAGAAGAGAAGATAACAGAACCTAGCTGAGTCACAGCTGAAGGAGGACATGCATGAGGGAAACCACCTTGGAATGGGTGGGTTTAAGTCTATCAGATCCCTACCCCAAATATCAGTTGCATAGAACAACTGGGCTTCTCGTAAAAAGTGGCCAAGAGTTGTGGAGAACACACACTTTGGCCATGTCCCTCTTCTCTCAGGGCAAAGGAGAATTAGAAACAGAAACAGAAACTGCCTATTGGTTTTAAAATGCATTGCTGAAAGATGTAATTGTGAGCACAGGGGTTTACAGGCACACCTCAGAGACGTTGTGGGTTTGGTTCCAGACCACTGCAATCAAGCGAATATTGCAATGAAGTCACACAAAGTTTTTGATTTTCCAGAGCTTATCAATGTTATGTTTACATTATACTGTTGCCTATTAAGTGTGCAGTAGCATCAGGTCTAAAAAATGTTCATACCTTAATTAAAAATAGTTTATTTCTAAAAAATGCTAACTATCATCTAAGCCTTTAGAAAGTCATAACCTTTTTGTTGGTGGAGGGTCTTGCCTTGATTTTGATGAAAATGCAGTTTCTGCAAAGCTCAATAGAGCAAAGCACAGTAAGTGAGGTATGACTGTATTTGTTTTATAAAATGTTACCTAGCACCTACTAAGTTGCTACTCTTGAGTCATTCACAGTCCAGTTGGGGAGTCTAACATGTTCACTGTCTTTAGAAGTGTAATGTAACAGATGATTATTTGTTTAGACAGTGGTGGTGGTGGTGATGAGAACGATGGTGATGATGATGATGACAAACTTAACATTTACTGGGATCTTTCCCAATAGGAAGCTCTATTTCTAAGTGTTTTACATCAAGAAGTACAAGACAATACTTTGGGAGTGTACCCACAGATGCTGGAAATATCACCAAGTAAAAATATAGCATGTCATTTTTCAAAATTTCTGGGAAATTTAGCATATAAACAAAACAGAACTTTCATAAGTTATTTGGAGAGATATTTGGAGAGTTATTTGGAGAGAGTAGAGCAATTTAAGTAACATATTTCACTTTTTTAAAAATTTTATTCATTTATCTTTAGAGGAGAAGGGAAAGAGAGAGGGAGAGAAATATCAATGTATGGTTGCCTCTTGTGTGTCCCCTGCTGGGAACTAGCCTGCAACCCAGGCATGTGCCCTGACTGGGAATCTAACTGAGATTCTTTGGTTCGCAGGCCTGCACTCAATTCACTGAGCTACACCAGCCAGGGCACATACTTCACTTTTAATAACTTTTTTATTTAGGCAAAATTTTAGTTACCTACATGGAGTAGTTACAAAACAAATATGTAGAGTCCCCATATGATAATGGTTTTCTAAGTCAGAGAGCAATGGTTTCAGTTCTCTGTTATTTATTGTTGTGTCCTAGGATAAGTTATTTAACCACTCATTCCCTCAAATATGGCTTCTTGAACAGAAAAATGGCACAATAATACTTGCTTCAGAGGGTTGCAGGCAAGGAAAAATATGAGAGCAGAGAGTGAAAGCCAACTCTGTCCTGTGTCTTCTAAGAGCACTAATCCCATCATAAGGGCTTCACCTTCATGACCTGATTACCTACTAAAAGCCTCATCTCCCAAAACCATCACATTGAGGGTTAGGGTTTGCATACATGAATTTTGGGAGAAACAAACATTTAGTCCATAGCACTGACAGGATAGGAAGCTGAAATGATCTGCTTTGCTGTGTTCAATATGGGCTCACTGAGAAGGCTCACAGAGCACTCTCTTAGATGCTCTGAGCATGGACATAGGGACTCCCTCTTCTGTGGGTCTGGTGAATAGTTCACAATTCAGCTTCTTGTGTTTCCATGCTGAGCTGGAGATGGAACTGAAAGCGCAGGGAAACTGGGGGACCAAGCAACCTCTTTCCTTCTGTGATCTCTGAGGTACTGATGACTTTTTCTTTACTTCTCGAGCACAGAGAACTCCCAGGATGCCCAAGGTCTCTTAGGGTCATGCACACTCAGCCTCTGTGATTGAATAACAGTGACTCCTGAGATCTGACTTCTTTAGAAGGAAATACTTCTAACTAGATAGCATTTGGCCTGTGCATTCAAACTCAGTTTTATAGCTTCATAATTTGGCAAACAGTTGAGCATACTTGAATTTGTCCACATTTATGTCTGCTACCTAAAAGACACTTCTATCCCTTAACATCCCTTTTGATTAAAACAAATTCAATATTGAGTGTTTTCTTTTATCCTAACCCCCCTTACACTAACCTGTCCCCTAGTTAGTTGTCTCTCTCTCTCTCCCTCTCTTTATCTCTCTCTCTCTCAGAAAGAGGTGATGATAATTCATAAACCTTGGACTTTAGGCTAGTTTCAGTTGTTCTTTTCAATTCCTAAGAAACTTGACAGGGATATTGGGAAATTCTGGGTCATTATAGTCTTAATGGAAAGCCCCGGGTCAAGAGTTACAACATTTTTCCAGTTTAAAAACTAATGCTGACAGTAAGAAAACTCTGCAATATGTTTGAAAATTGTTCCTATTGAATGTTTTCTAGAAGGAATTCAGGCTTGCAGTGGGAAGAATATCAATAGGTTTAGCACCTCCACCATGCCAATCACTGAAGACACACTGCAAAAGTTGCTCCTGCAAACACACTTCCTAGTGGTGAGATACTTCTTGTGGGCCAGATGGGCATTCTGCTCAGGAGGTGGCTGTGAGGGCAGATATTCTCCAAGTACCTCCTCTATCATAAACCCCGATGCTTATTGAGGACTCACTATCTTAAAGGCTCTATTGTTGGTACTCCACAGGTACTATCTTGTTCAGCCTACACAGCAATGCTATGAGTTGGGTATTATTATTATTATTATTATTATTATTATTATTACTATTATTATTATTTCATCCTCATTTTGAGACACAGAGGGTTTCATTAGCTTGCCCACAGTCACATAGGTGGGAAGAAGTGAAACCAGGACTGAAGTTGGGCACACTAACCTTGAAGCCCTCACTCTTGGCCGCTGTGTAAAACGTTTCACCTCATTTTACCATCAAGTCCATGCTTATTTAGCAGCCAACAGTTAACTGCAGGCTGGGAGCCTGTCAAAATGACAGAAGGCAAATTGAGAGCCACTCAAATTATCTAGCAACTTGCAAACATTTCCTCAGTTATCCTTTTACTCTTAGAGTCACCCCAATGATATCACTGATGGTAGAACAATGGCAGTACCAGGGCCAAGGGCTGGATTTTTCTACTTGGTCACAGCCCAGTGGCTTCAACACCTAGTGTATACTTCCTTAGCTCCTGAGCCATCAAGCTTACTTTGAAAGTTAAAGCCAGATTGGTGGGACCAGGGATGCTTACACTAATTCAAGAGTCATAAAAACTACGTAAAAACTGTTTTATGTTACTACAACTGTGGGGGACAGTGTCATTAGGTCTGTAGTGGAGTAATTGTTGTTTCTAAGAACAGGGGAAAAAATCAGTTTCCTAGTAATTCAAGTAAGTTCATTGGCAAAGAGGCCTCACGGTTTGAGAACAGCCCTGAAGACAAATGGCTATGCTTCACATTCTCTCTATGTAGGCCTTCTCTGAATCATTTCAGCATGACTGCCTCTGAATCTTGGAAGGTGGAAACAGAAAGGGAAAAGTCAGAATATCATGGAAAAAAGTTTTGACATTTTTAAAGACAAGTGTACAAAGGGCTGGTGCTGGAGTACAGGGCCAGGAGGAGACATTTCATCTATTCAACTGAATATCATCTGCATTTCTGTCTCCAGGAGCTTATAACCTATAAAGCATTCTTATTCTGAGCAGGCCAAGCTTCAAAGAAATCTAATTTGTTGAAGGTGAGAAAGAGAGAGAGGCTAAGTTTATTCTTCATTGGCATGTCATTTATTTTATGTCATGACAAAAACTGAAATTGCTTTGAATAGCCCAAAACACCGTGAATGTTCTAGAGGAGATTGGTGAAAAATCCTTAGTGACCATAGATGCTCCTCAACCAAGGAGGTAATATAAAATAATTCCAGATGCATAATTAATATACACTAATTTAGATTTGGTTGGTAGGCAGAAAATGCCAAGGAAGCCAACACATTTGACCTCCACCTTCAGCCATTTTATAAACGAAGATTCTGTGAAGTTTTGTTTCATTTTCTTATAGTTTGAGAATGGCACTTTTATTAGATGGCAGTAAACAATTAACCCAAACAACTCCTTTTGACCAGATAAGTCAACTCCACAATGAACAATTTTGCAGCTTCTGCTCTGCTTCTAATTTTTTTAAGTTAAAGAGATTTCTTTTTTTTTTTAATTTAAAGCACAGCAACCTTTTCCTTGCTTCTACAAAACACTGCACTATGTTTTCAGGCAGAAAAACAAAATCTCTCAAAGGTCATGTGATGTTGTTTTAGCAATGTAGAAATAAGAAAACCAACAAGCAAAAGGATGTATCTGATAATGATCTTTGGCAGCATGTCTTAACGCAGAACATAAAAATATGCATGCATACATATATAATTCTAAGAAGGTTTCACCTTGAAACTTGATAGCTGTAATTCCTTAATAAAGACCACTTGTTTGTCAAGGGCTAGATTAGTCTCTGAGCTGGGTTACACAGGAAATCAAATCCTGTTCCACTACAAGAATCCTTATCAGTAGCCTCACTGAGTACAATTATGGGCAGTTGTGGAAAGAGGCAAAAAAAAAAAAAAGCCTTTTTCTCTTTCCAGGCCACAAGAGTTGGTGCATGCGAATGCAGATTGGGATCCTAAAGTGCTTTCGTAGGGCTTTAGGGAAGAATACATGCCCTTCTTTCCATGGGACCATGGTCTGTCCCACACTGGGGACATTGGATTCTTCTGCTTTTTATACGCCAATTTTCTTTAAAGCAATTGGAGATGATTTTCTTCCCAGAGCACTTTTGGTAATATAAGAAATATTTTTGGTTCCTATACAGGGAGCCCCAGTGGCACCAGATAAACAAAGCAGATCAAAGTAGCATGACAAAGGGAAAATTAAATTGTCATTGGAACCATAGCCTGGAAAAGTGAGGCCAGGATCCATGTGCTACACCTAAACATGGTGGCTGACTGCTAAAATAAAAATTTAAACAGTACTTAGAAACCTTTAATATAATAATCCAAATATCTAGGTTACCTCTGAAAATCACTGGCCATACTAAGAAGGAAAAGTATAGCTTTAATGAAAAAAAGGCTATCAACTGATAGATGCCAACATAGAGAAGAATCAGATGTTGAAATTATCTGATAAAGATTTTAAGGCAGTTATTATAAAAGTATTTCAACAATTGTAAATTCTCTTGAAACAAATGAAAAATAGAAAATATCAGCAAAGAAATAAAAGTTATAAAAAAGAACCAAGCAGAAACTACAGAACTTAAAGATACAACAACAGAACTGGTTTTAAAAATATTTTAAAATTATAGAAAAAGAGTTACTGGATGACCTCAATAGTAGAGTGAAAATGACAGAGGATAGAATCCATGAACTTCAGAACAAATTAATACAATTTGCTCAGTTTATAAAATGAAAAGAAAATAGACTGAAAAAAAATGAAGAGAGCCTCAAGGAACTAACTGTGAAACAACAGTAAAATATCCAAAATTCACATCATTGGAATCCCAGAAGAGTAGAAAAGGAGTTGGAGTAAAAGAATGTTAAAAAATAATAATAGCTGAAAATTTCTCAAATTTGTCAAAGATATAAATTTATAAATTTAAGAAACTGAAAATTTCTCTAAATATGATAAATCAAGGAAATACATGTCACAACAGATCATAATTAAGCTTCTGAAAATTAAAGACAGAAAGTCTTTAAAGTAACCAGAGAGGAGTGATGCATTAACCATAGGGGAATATAAATTCAAATAAAATCACATTTCTCATCTAAAACTGTGGAGGCCAGAAGGGAGTTGCACAAAATTTTGCAAGTGCTAAAAGAAAAGAACTGTCAATGGTGAATTCTGTATCTTACAAAACTATTCCCCAGAAACTAAAAGTAAATAAAGACACTCTCAGATTAAAGAAAATTTAAAGAATTTTGTTGTTAGCAGACACTCCCTTAAAGAATGACTAAAGGAAGTAATTCACACTGAAAGACAACAATAAAAGAAAAACTTGAAGCATTGGAAAGGATAGAAGAACAATACAAAGAGCAGAAAAAAATAGATGATTCTCATAAATTTTATAAATCACATGTAATGGTTAAAACAAAACTGATCATCCAATGCCCAAGACTATGATATTTACAACTGGGAAAGGTAAAGGGACTGAAATGAAAGCAAGGTGTCCACACTTCATCTGAAGTGGTAAAATAATGCCCATAGACTGGGAAAAGTCACATTTGTACATTGTCATACCCAGGGCAACTACTAAGAAAACTATATGAAGAGACAGATACACTCAAAAACACTGTAAATCAACATGGAATCATCAAAAGTGTTCAGCACATGCTTGTAAATACTCAGAAAAGCAAGAAAGGGGAAACAAATGTACAAAAAACCAAAGAAAATAGAAAACAAATCATTCAATGGAAGACTTAAGAAGCAGTAACATATCAACAACTACCTTAAATATGAATGGTCTAAATACACCAGTCACAAGATGGATATTGGCATAGTGGGTTAAAAAAAAATCAACAACCATAACCCAACTATATTGTTTACAAGACACTCACTTTAATATCAGTGAAGTAAGTGGCATGACAGTAAAAGAACTGACAAATATATACCATGTAAGCATCGATTTAAAAAAACAAGAAAAAACAATATAAATATCAGGCAAATTAGATTTTATCTGAGCAAAGAAACTTACCAGAGACAAAGAGAGATATTACATAATGATAAAAAGATCCATCAACAAGAAAACATAGCAATCCTAAAGGTATATGCACCGGAAAACAGAGCCTCAAGTACATAAAGCAAAAACTGGTGGAGCTGAAAGGAGAAATAAACAAATTTACAATTATTGCTTAGGACTACAACAGCCCCATTTTTAGCAAATGATATAATTGTTAGACAGAAAGTCAGCAAATCAGACTGCAGTTCATGGGATATATGAGTGTCCATGACTCAGACGTAGGTCTCTGTTGATGGCTAAAAGAAGTTCTTGTGGTGAATTTCTCAGGAAAGCAAGAATTCACAAGAAAAACACTCAAAACTTTAAAATTAAATGTGTTTATGGTCAGCATTAAATATGTTTCTTAACTTTGCTGATTAATTCAAGAAATAAAAACCAGTGAGTGAATATATGAGTTTTCTTATGAGAAAGTGTATGCATTTCTGATTAACAAGGTATTTGCAAAACACGTGAGATATGACATAGTGTAAAAAAGGTATTCCTAAGTAGATAGTTCCTCTTTAATAACTTCATTAGACCTCACCTAATCAAGTAACATGTAAGCTAATTCATACAAGAGAAATTCACTTGAAAATTCTAGAATTTGGGTACAAAACAAAATAATTCAAGAAAGAGTGAAAGCTTATTGGGCTTGTTATTAGTTAAGAGACTCGTGTTCTGGTCATTACTCCTCCATTAATAGCTATGTAGTTTTGTGCAAATCCCTTCATCTCTTTGAGGTTTCGTTTTCTCACCTGAAAGATAAAAACATTGAATCGAGTGACCTCAAATGGATCTTTTCTGCTCTAAACTTTTAAAACAATGTGAATCAGTTTCCTGCTTGTAAACAGGAAGCATTCTTTGGCCTCACAATTGAAAATGAACCTCCAGCCCTGGCTGGTGTAGCTCAGCAGATTGAGCACCAGCCTGCGAACCAAAGGATCGCGGTTCGATTCCCAGTCAGGGCACATGCCTGGGTTGCAGGCCAGTTCCCAGCAGGGGACACACAAGAGGCAACCCTACATTGATATTTCGCTCCCTCTCTCTTTTTCTTCCCCTCTAAAGATAAATAAATAAAATCTTTAAAAAAAAAGAATGTGTTTGTGCTCTTCTGTGTTTGTGCCCTTCTATGTCATATCGTATCAGGAATATAACAAAAGCTACATTATAAAAAAAAAAAAGAAAGAAAGAAAATGAACCTCCAAAACTGTCAACAGAGAACTCTCTGCTCTTCTGAGTCAATCTGAGATCACCACAGAACATTACATTTCACTGTGAAAGCAAAGCTAGAGATCAAGGAGTAAGGCAGACCTGAATCAGGTTTCCCGATGCAACAGGCAAAGCAGTGGGCCAAGAAAGTTCTCATATTCTAAAAATATACGTTCCAGTGCCTTTCAGAGTTGGCTTGGTTTGGGGACTGAAAAACCGAACATGATCTCATCAAACAGACTTCAGATGGGGGCCTTTAATAAATGTTCTCGTTTTTTTTAAAAAAGGACAGTCACAGTAACCTCTGAGAAAAACAAGTGGTCTTAGATGCAGTATAAGTAACCCAATGGGGAGCTTCATGCTAACTCAGATTTCAGCTGCATTACAGCAAAAGGACAAGGGCTTCTAGGGATGCAAAGTCCACTGAAAGGAAGGTCCTAGTCTCCCTTCATCTTAGCTTTTACTGGGCAACACACACATATTTAGTTATTTTCAGAACCATCTACCTTTTATCAAAGAGATGCCTTTAGAAGACAGTGACGGTAAAAGTATTGACAAATATGTACCATGTAAATATCAATTAAAAGAAACAAACAAGGAATAGCAATATAAATACTGGGAAGAGGGGTGCCAGGAAAATACAAACAGCACAGTATGGTGAGAGTGATAATAATCAGGAGACCCAAGAGTTAGAGACCCCCTAAGTAGATATTAAGAACACCACAACACCAGAACTGATCCATGCAAACAAAGCTTTATTAGCATCTTGAAGTTACCTGCTGCCTTAAGTGTTCTGAGGGCCCAGAGATATCAAACATCGTGGAGGAGCTCACAGTCAGATTGGCCACATTAGTTAGAGTTCCAGCTGGAAAACGTAGCCCACGCATTTGAGATTTTAGTGATGGGACTATTGACCAAAGAGGGCTGAGGGGACCCTGTAACGCCTGTGAAGGTATATATCAACTGTAAAGGGAATGTGTGGGTTAAGAGGTTAAGTGGAACACAGATAAGTCCCACTGACATGTCTTGAAGCTTAAAATAATTGGGATTTACTAGTTAGTTTTTTTGTTTAGCACCAGTAGCTGCAGAGGCCTCTCCCTTGTGCCAGAACAAAATCACACTCCCTCAAAGCTTTCCACCATAAACTCAAGAATTCTGAGCTCTGCCATCCTTGGCTCCTTCTCACCACTGTGCTACCTGTAGCCAGCAGTGTGGTAGGTCTCCTAACATCTTTCACTATGGTTGGTTCCATGGTATGTGTGGGAATGGAGGTGTACCTGCCTGGGCTTGGGGCTTCTCTCCAATCTGTTTGATGCCAACCCTGGTCAATTGTTCCTTTAGCTGAGTAGATTTCCTGGCTTTAGGAAACGATCAGCTCTCTAGGATCCTGGGGCCCCATTTCACGCTCAAGGGAACTAACACCCCAAGGAGGTTGATAGTTGACAAGCTCAAGGTCGTGCAGTAGACTCATGCCCTGGTTTGATCTTCAGCTCTTTGTACCTCATCACTCAGTGACTGGCCTTGGAATGAGTTATAATCCTTATCAGGCAAAAGTGTTATCTTTGCTAGTGGCTGTGACTACTTTGCTCAGAGAGATTACTTTAATCCTTATCTCCTCTTACATGATGTCTGACATTTCCCATGATTTACCCAATACATTCATCTTTAACTCCATCTTCTGTATATTCAGAATGACAGAATAATGTGCAGGATAATTTAGGCTCCATTAGTACATTATACATGCTTCTATTATAGTACTTACCACATCATGCTGTAATTTTCTGTTTACATATCTGTCTCTGACATTTGACTGAGAGTTCCTCCAGGGCTTAGGCTGTGTTTTACTCATCTTAGTTTTCTACCTGCTCCCCAGGACCTAGCAGTTAAACACATTGAGAATAGTAGGTTTTAAGTGAATGAGCTGGCTTTATAGTAAGGCTCAGCAGACAGGTAATCCTGATATGCATATATTCATTTATTCAGTAGATACTTATTAACTTCTCACTGTGTGCCCAGAAATATGCTAAGCTATAGGAATCCAAACACACTACCTGTGAACTGGGGAGATAGTGGCACATGATAATATTAAATTCATAATTATTGTAGAATAATTGTTTTTGTTTCTCCAAAATTTGTATGTTGAAATCCTAACTGCCCAAGTAGTGGTATTAGGAGATGGGGGCTTTTGGGAGGTGATTAGATTATGAGGTGGAGCCTCTATAAATGGGATTAGTGTCTTTACGAAGAAGTGCTAGACAGATCCTGGCTCCTTCAGATACATAAGGACCTAGTGAGAAGACAACTGTTGAAGAAGTGAGCTCTCAGCACACAGTGAATCTGCTGGTGCCTGCATCTTGGACTCCCCAGCCTCCAGAACTGTGAAAAATGATTTTCTGTTGTTCATACCCAATGTGTGGTATTTTTGTTGTAACCCCTCAAATGGACTAAGATACTAATTATTCATTGTGCAGTTTATGGAGATGCACAGGATATTAATGAAGACTAGAGGGTGTTATTTAATATGGCCTGCCTGAGCAATGCCTGGTGGAATAGTTCTTAGGGAAGCAAACTTCTGAGCTGTGTTTTGGAGGTTGGTTCTGAGATAATCAGTCAAAGCCATGTTGAGAGGAGGCCATCAGGGAGAGGAGTCAGTGGAATACAGGCACTGGGACACAACATAGCCATGTGTGGGTGGAACACTCTGCCAACTGGGTGGTGTTGGAGGGACCATCAAGCGTAAGACATGAGATGGGGCTGGAGAGAGTAGGGAAGCCATATGGAAATGGGAAGTTTATTAAAAGTAATGGAATTCTGATGCTAGGCTGTAGGTGATATTGCTTCAGTAAAGTGACGCAAGCTGGGGATGGGGATGTGATAAGATCGGCATTCCCAATAAAGTCACCCCTCTCCCCGGCCTTGTGAAGAACAGGGTGGGAGGACAAGACTAAAAATCAGGAGAACCAGTTAGAAGACAGTTGCTCTGGCACTGGAAAGAAATAAAGAAAGCTGGAACTAGGACAGTTGTAGAAGGGATAGAAAGAAGAGGACTGATTTAAGCTTGACTTGGGAGATGAATTTGGCAAAATTTGGTGGTTAATTGGATTTGGGATATAAGGGAAAAACAGGAGACAAGAAAGATAAGAGGTTGATAAAAGTAGCCTCAGAAAATGAAATAGAGAAGAAAGGCCAGGCTTGGGGGGATGTACTGAGTCCTTCTTAGATATCTTGAGTTTGAGGTATACTTGATTCATTCAGGAGATGTCCAAGAAGAAGTTGAAGATATGTTTGAAGTTTAGTGGGGGTGAGGAGAGGGCTGGGACCAGAGGTGCATAATTTGTGGTCATAAACTAACGTAGTGGTAGAAACTCTGAGAGTGGGAAAAATCACCAGGGTAAGTATGTAGTGTGAAATGGACAGTGGCTAATCACACTCCCTGGGAAATACCAACATGTAAGGAGCTGGTGGGGGAAGATGAACTCACAGAAGAAGACTGAGAAGGACCATCAGGACATGTCAGGAGTGTTGGGAGGACCAGCACTGCCCACCTGCGGCTTCCTCAGGGCCAGCTATTCCCTGACATCCTGACTACCCCAAGTCTGGGACTGTTGTCCCTTTAATAAGTCCTCTGCGCTTGTCTTTCACAGAATCTGCTGTAACTATACATTAATACCTGATTGTGTTATTATTTAATGTCTATCTCTCCTGCTAGAATATAAGTTCCATGGGAGCAGGAGATGGATCTCTCTTATTCCCCAGGGAATCCTCAGAGCCTAGCAAGTGCTTGACAATTAGTTAACAAGTGTGTGTGGAAACCTCCAGAGGGTAGAGAGTTCTTTAAAAATGTCACTTTTAATAGTCAACTTGGTATCTGTGTGTTTAATTCAAAGTATAAAACAAGGCCCATTGTATATTTTTAGTATTTCCTATGTAAAACACATTTAATTCCCTTAAGTTTTTAAGAAGTAGGAACAATTCCTGCTTCTTCTGGATATGACTCGAGGCCTTCAAACACTTGGGGAGTGGAGAGAGGCAGGCTAACAACAGATTTAGTATTTATTATTTTGAATACCGTGTAGCTAAGTGGTAACACTGCCATTGTTCCCCAAAGTTCTACCTGTTCCCCAAAGCACCAGGGAATAGATGGACAAAGTGCTTTGTAAAAATTTACCTGGTCATTCAACTGTGGATACAAATTATCATGTAAATATGTTCACAATATAGAATTTCCTTTAGGCAACACTTTTGTAAAAAAAAATTATAAGAAAATAATGTAGAATTAAGAAGTTATATATTTTCAATATGCAAATCATCATATGAGCCATGTGCCTCATGAGGATGGTTCAGTTGTTCATGTGAGAACATCCAAACCTGGAGAAAATTTTATAGGAGTTTATTTGAGCCAAACTGCGCACTTGGAACAATACGTGCCATATACTAAGTACTAGAAATCTCTTTCATTGAATGAAAAGTAAAATACAGAGAAACATATGAAGGGAGAGACCAAAAAAACCCCAGAATTATTCTGGATGGCAGGTCCCTTGTAGCACAGGCTTTCCCTGCTAGATGAATGTTCTAGGAACCCATCTGTATCAGTGTACCAGCTGGTGTTGTTGTGAGAGGCTGTGTTCAGCTTCAGTAAATTTTTTTGAAGACACTTTTGACTTTTTGCCCATTTCATCATGGGTGATTTATGAGTGCACCTTCCCTCAAAGTCCTAAGCAGTCAGCAGTTTTGTACTAAAAATGGCATGCTCTGAGGAACGTTTTATTATTTCCCAAGATGAAAAAAAGTCCTCAAAGGGACACTTTTTGCCAATGTGGAAGAGGTGAAACAAACAAACAAAAAAAAGCAGAAACACTAAAAGGCATCAAAATCCATGAATTCAAAAACTGTTTTGAGCAGTGGAAGAAAAGGTCTCAATAGGTATATTGCATCAAATGGAAAGTACTTTGAAGGTGACTGAAGTTTGAACATATAAGAAAAACCCACAATTTTTTATAAATAAATGCCATTTTTGGGGGTCTCCCCTCATACTTTTACATTGCAGGATACAGGATAGGTAACTTTGAACACCGTAAATAGAAATGATATATAGGCAATAAGATCAGGTGCTCCCTCCGGGGTGGTTATGCCTCTCAGGGGTCTGGAAAAGAGGATTACTCTGGCATTTCCAAGGTGTGTTAGCCTAGATGCACAGAACGATGGGCAGGGCTTGCTTAATTAAGACAAAGGCAAACCTTTTACTAA
>PVKM010038521.1:0-14084 GCA_004027735.1 Carollia perspicillata
CATCATCTCGCTGGCCATCTCAGTAATTAGCATGTATTGGATAGAGGCACGTGGATAGTAACCTGCTCAGTAATTAGCATGTATTGGATAGAGGCAGATGCGCTGCACCATTTGAGAAAGCTGGAAGATTGCTCCGTCTGGTCCCTGTCATCTTGCTGGATGACACAGCTGGAGGAATGAGGGACTGGGATCACAGGAAAGCTAGTACTTAGTGCTATCATTTATGGAGCACTGCACAGAACATGTGACATGAATTATCTTGTTTTTTCTTCCCCAGACCTCAAGGAGATAGATATAGTTGTTACCACCATTTTATGGCTGAGAAACTGAGGCTTACAGGGATTAGGTAAAATGCCTGAGGCCACACAACCAGTCAGTGGCAGAGCTAGGACTTGAATGCAGATGTGTGCGATTCAGAGCCCAGGTACTTTGGTACCTGGTAAATCCACCAATGACTGCCAGACTGTATATAGCTTGGACTCATCTCTCGGGCACTACAGAAGCCAAACTTACAAAGGCATCAAATTGGGAACAATGGCTGGTCTCTTAAATTATCAATAGGCCATCAAAATCAACTTCACAGTGCTAGAGCTGGGTCATTGCCAAGTGATCTGTACACCTGTGGACACTTCCTCAAAACTCTTCCCATCCACACATAGAGTTTTAGGCTTGGCCTTCCACACTGTCTGGGTGCCGACACTTGGATTTCATCATGAGCATTGGGGTGACCTAGAGCTAGGTTTTGCCCTACTCCAACTTCCACGCTCCCCATACAGCTTATGCTGGCCACCTCCACATGCCCGATCTCTCCAGCCCACAATCTGAGCTGCACTGACCACACTATGTTATTAAGGAAAAGGAGAGAGAACCTAAACACATGGACACATGGGGACGAAAGTCTCCCTCGGTGTCTGCCTGGTGCAACTGACCACCAGAATTCTCTTTTTAACCTCTTCATTACCAATGGCCTGCCCATTCTTCTGTTTTATTTTTATTTTTAAATTACTCTTATTAAGTTCTGTTTTTACCAAAGAATGCATACACCCAGCTAAAACAAAATGATGTAATATCGACAGTATTTTAATAAAAAATAGTGCCACATTCCTAAAAGAAACCACTTTTACCCTTTCAGCAGTTTCTTCTAGAAGTGACTGACCTTTAATTTTATATGTTGAATTGCACTTTTCTTGATTTCTCCATTCTAAACATTAACTCTTGACTTTCTATTATTGTAGATGAGAATTTAGTGCTCCTATACACCCTCCTCTTCCTCCCGGCCCCATCTTCTGAATACATTTTTATCCTGGGTCATGGTTAAAAAATACGATAATCTCCATGACTTTAAACTTTGACGGTATATGTTAAAAAAGTGTGTTTAACATCCTAGTGGATCTGACACTGTTATGTTCTACTGCATCCCCCGTGGCATCCTCCTTTTTCCTGTAGACCACCCCTCCAGAACTCGCCATCCTCCTCTCCCGTATGAACTGTTTGTGCTCCAGGCCTGCTGCACACTGTCGCTCTAGGATCTCCCTCTGTTTTCCTGATTCTTAGTCTTTGTTTTTCTCATTTCTTGGTGTTCTCCCTTGTTTGGTTGTAGAACAACCTGCAGTTGCTTAACGGTGTCTTGAAAAGGAAAGCAGGTAGTTAGTTAATCGTTCAGCTTTAACCAAAAACACCGCCAGTGACAGGGAACTAATTCAAGTCTCACAGTGACATTCTGGCTATCCTGCCTACTGGGAATGCCACCACCCCAAACCCTGGTCCACTTGGACGGAGCCCTGAGAATCTACTTAGCCCTTGCTATCTACCAGCGGCCAGGGCAGGGCAAGGGAGAACTTCTGTGCCTTATCTTCTCAATCAATGCCAGTATTTTGCATAAAAAAATCTTTCTCCCTAAATCAGAAATCAATACTTGCTTCTCTATTCCTCTCATAAGCACAGTTTATCACCTGCAGATTGAATGTTTTGGTTAACAAAATGAGTTCCAATTATATACAAGTTGTTACACTCAGGTTATATTGAAGCTCCTGGTCTGATACTCTCTCCCACAAAGAGCAGCCCTAGGGCTATGTTTACCTCCTCCCAGTCCTTAATGACCTCTCCCTTGGCCCCATTACTGAAGGACCACCTATCTAGTGGGCAGACACCATACAAGTTATGATGGTTAAGAAAATATATTTAACTTTGGGTAGAGACTAAGACCCATCTTTGGCTAAGTTTATTGCTGGTGATGCTTTCTGTTTGGTTTTCTTCCACCCACTGCACTGCCCTCAGGCAGAAAACACATCCATTACTTGTGTGTTGGTACCACTGGCAGGTTGTTTCTCCTTCAAGAGAGACTGACATTGTAAGCCTTATCCTTTAGTGCAGTGGTTCGCAGTCCTCACTGTGCATTAGAATCATCTGAAGATCTTTCTCTTGATACCCAAGCCCCATCATGACTCTTTAAATCTGTGCCTCAGGACATGGTTTGGGCATTAGCTGTGCTTAAAATCTCCCCAGGAGAGTCAGAAGTTCAGCCAGGTCTGAGACCCACTGTCTGGTGTAAAGTTGTTTGAGCTTGGTAGCACCATGAATACTGCTTTCCTCCCTTTTTCATAGTATGACTTGGGTTTGTCCTGTCATTCCATTCATTTCCCCCAAACCATTCTTCCTTTTTCTAAATTTGTGCAGTGCATGACAATGGGGAGGTTCTGCCCCATTTGGACTTACGAGCATCCCTTATTTAAGAATATTCACGTATATGGCATGGTTATTTTTCACCACAGTTTAACGTTACAGTTCTAGTGCTTCTTGCTGCTATATAATGACATTTTCAGATAATCTCTAAGGCTCCTTCAAATTGATCATTCTGTGAATCCGAGTATTAGCAAAACAAAATGACAAAGCGTGGAAGAAGTTGCAGTCATGGTCAGCCCTGGCTGTTCACAGGTTCCTCCCATTTGGCTATAATTCATATTTAGCCATTCTTAGAGCATTTTGCCAGTCCTCTTTGAAACCGCAGAATGCAATAAAAATACCCATGGTATAACTTTTGTTGGAGAGATAGCAAGGACTTCGGCTTCCTGATTTAGGAGAGAAACCAAGCCATCAAAAGACCAATGAATCATATGAATGGTAAAAAAGAGAAGAATTCTAAGTAGACAGTGTGATCTTGCCCTCTCTGGACAAGAGCAATAGAGTGAACCTGAGAAGCTGGGTAGGAAAGAAGGAGGGAAACCAAGTTCAGAAGAAAGGTTTTTGAAAGTGAACATGTGGGGCAGTTTGCTGAAAATAATGGAAGATAAATAAAATAATTACAGGCCATTCTTCAATATACAGAGATTGGACAGTTAGGGGACCATATCTGGATTCTTTCCCTGAGGCTTCTTAGGATTATAAAGTCTAAATGGCAACTAGTAATATTCTTAGGGGATGAGGCAAAGCAGAAATCATGCTTTTCTGCTTCCCCTGTAATACTTTGTACATATGAAGTCAGGCTAAAGGGAACAATGAAGACAAAAGGCGTCCCAAGGCTTGGAGATCTGAGAGATAGGAGACTCTGGGCTGTGAGAGCCTTAAAATTGTAGGCTGTGATATTGACACGTACCCAGCACCTCACACTGTACCCTGTCCCTAGCATGGTACACTCCACAAATCAATGAGTAATTAAGCCCATCGGATTTGCCTTAGGGAAGGTGAGGAAAGGGAAAAGTTTGACTGTAACTATACTATGAGTGATGTATAAATGAGCTAGATTTTAGAATACCTCAAAGGACTGTTTTCAGCATAACCACATTCGTGGGTTACCATCCATCCATCAACAGTATGGAGTAAGAGACTAAAATGGAAAGATAAGGGAAGATAAGCTTATGGCTTAAGGATTGTGACAGGTCCTCATCCCCTATTCTTTCACATTCACTGGCTACCTTCCCAAAGCAATCTATCAAGCAAATTCAACTTCATGAGGAATTCAATAATGTTAAATATTCAGTAGTAATTTGATAGACTATTCGTCTTAAGCACGAGCCAAAGGCTCTCTGAGATTTAGAATCTCCTTCTGGATGGATCCAAAGTGTTGTAGGACTTCCCACACTATGCAGAGCGCACGGTCCACCAAGGGAGCTCACCTGTTATACTCATGGGAGGGTAACGGCCACCGGCTGCTGCACTAGTTTCCTTCGCTGTGCGTTTATTCCGGTCCCACTTCCAGTAGAGAAGTAAATTTAGACTGAGACCCCAAAGGCTGAAATCCTGATGCTCTATTAGTTGTGTATCCTTAGGGAAGTTTTTAAACATCTCCAAATTTTCTGATTTGTAAAACAAGTACCTCACAGATTACTGTAGGAACTAAAAGTTTTTAAAATGCTGAAAGTCATCCCATAACAATTAGAATATAATCCTAGCATGGTGGCCTAAAAAACCCCTTTTATTCTAGCCCCTGACTATCTCTCCCTCTTCTCTTTCTGTTCCTGTTATTGGATCTTCTTCCTGTTGCTCAAATACCAGTATCTCTCCTACATCAGGGCTGCAGTCATCTTCTCCTTCCTATTCTCTGCTTGCTCCTTGCCTTCCAGCTCTCGGCTTATGTGACATCGTTTTCAAAGGCGCTTTCTCTCTCCATGCTGGGAAAAGCTTCACATCTACCACCACTCCTACCACCAGCTGGTCGTGGCCTGTCACACCATTCTGTTTTATATTCTTGATACAGATCCTTATTTGAATTTATTTTACCAATTTGCTTACTTACTTGTTCATTAGTTGTCTCTTTTCAACCAACAATATAAACATCAGTAGAGCAAGGACCTTCTAATTGTTTGTACTTAGAATAATGCCTAGCAAGTACACAGTAGATGACAGTAAATATTTGATTGAAGTAGTGAATTGAAGAAATGTTTGGCTCAAAATATTTTAGCAAAAGTAATTTATACACTGTGATGTGCTTGCACATGTAAGATGACATTTATTTCTATAGAGAGGGTACCAGATAGGGAAGCGAGAAGGTATAAAAAAGAATATAAGATTTTTACTTTGTTTTTATTGCTTTTCAATGAAAAGTGTAGGGCCTGGAGTAGAGCAAGTCACTCCTTTGTTTCGCTGTACATTGGTTTTCTCTTCCACAAAAGGACAACAATGGTCCTTACCTCATAGGATGTTTTGAGACTCAGATCTAATGTTGACAAAATCACTGTGCATCCTGAAGTTGCTCATGTAAGTTTCTATCATTGTACAACACGTGATCGTAAACTAGAGGGATAAGGAAGTTCTTGACATCTTTTTCATTTCATAAAAAAAGAGTTTTGTGTGGTATTAGTAAAATATTGTGGAGGAAGTTTATTTTATCGAAACTCTTCCCCAAAGCATTGAAATGCTGTGATCCATTGCTTCATTTGCATAAGTATATTTGCATGTCCTAATTAAAACCTTTGGCAAGAATCTGAGAAAAGAAACTGAGGCTTTTGCCCTCAAGAAAGAAGATAATTCTTTCTAAAACAGCCACCACAATTTCATGCTGCAAAAGATAGGTGGTGAAGGCATTAATGTTGCTTACAGAAATTAGACTGAGCAGTTGTATTAACATCAATTTACCAATGAAGCAGGATAAGCCATTTCAAATAAAGCACCTTATACTTTATTTAGCAGCAGCTCCTTGCCTATTCTAGTTCTGGGTGTTGACAACTGTTCTAATGGTTTCACAAAGAAGGCCGTCTGTAAAGAAATAAGCAGGAGGATGAATGTGCTTCATTCATGATCTGACTATGCACACTGCACTTTGCTGCTGAGGTCCAGAGGCTCCTCGGAGACACACACAAATCCAGTCCTATCCTTGGGGAACATTGGAGTTTGATCGGCTCACAACCCTTTAGTACAAGCTCAGAATCAGAAAGTCTGGGCTACTACTGTAGCGAGTCTGCCATTCATGATCCATGTGGGACCTTGGGCTAACTAACCATTGCACCTTCTCTTAGCCTTTAATCCCTCTGCTGCAAAATGGAGATAGAATTGACATCTGCCTCATGGGATTGTTGGAGGGATTAAATAAGATCCTATGCAGAGAAAGTCTTTTTTTGTGAAGGGGAAAGTACTATATACATGCCCCAAATTTTCAATTCAGTCCCCTTCATCCCTGAACCTTCTTCCACAAGGAATTATGTTGCTCCTCTTGGTAGCTAGGATTACAACACTCAAAGCCCTGAGCACTCACTGGGAGGACAGGGACATGGCACAGGTACAGCTTTTCTTCTCCCTGTCCCTGCAGTTGGCACTGCTAATGTATCACAACACTTTTGCTTACTGAGTCTGGAATCTCGGAATACTCCACTAACTGTTGCAGTTGGCCTAGGAGGTAGAACTGATTGGTCATTCCTGTGAAGGCTCTAAAGCCTGTGGTCAAAGAGCTCCATGCTCTCTTCTTCCAGATCGAGGACACATGGAATGTAGCACAGATGCAAAGAGATGACATCCCACAGTGACATACCCATGTCTTAGTTAACACACACACACACACACACACACACACACACACACACACACACAGCAGTTCTGGCTCAAACGTTTGTTACATCTCAGTTAATTTTATAGTGGAAAAAAGCAAATGTTCAGGGAGATGTTGGCAACAGTACAATTTACGATAAATCAAATTGCCTGAAGAGATGTGTAAAAGGGTTTTCGAGGGAACAAAGGCTCTGGGACTCAGGAGCAAATGTCAAGTTAGCTTTGGAACTGGTGTAAGTGCGTGTACCACATCACTGGATTGATCCCTTAATTGCTTTATGTTTTCCTATCAATCGAATAGGATAATTAGAAGACATATTTTTGATTTTCAGTTGAATCAATTCTTTCCTTAGGCTTTGAGAAGAAGGCTGCTTATAGAGAACTCAGATTTTAATATTGAAATCTCTTCCTTCTTAGTTCTGAAGGAACTAAGCATTTCGTGGGTGTGATCACAGGTGCTTCCCTGGCGATCCAAATGTCAAGTAGCAGTCCTCAATGAACAGAAGTCAACCTGCACATCTCAAGCATCCCCACTTGCAAGTGGAAAACTATTTCTTTTATTCAGCCCCGGTGTGAGTTTGCCAGGCATGACGTGACCTGCTCTATTATTTTACCTAGGTCAAGCAATCTCACAGTCCATGGGAAATTGCCCTTGCCTGCTACCCAAGCTGGATGAAGGGAGCAGCTTTCTGCTTTGTGTCATGGGGTATGACCAAAGAAAGACTTATGTGTAAACATATTTTTAATTAAAGTAAGAGCATATGTTTTATATGCAAAAATATGACCAAAGTCTTAGGTTTTCACCCACCTAATTTTCAAAGAGGCGATTTACAATTTTTATGTTAATAAATATTTAAATCCTAAAAGCAAAGAAACTCATTAAAAAATGCTAAGAACAAAAGCAAAAATTCTTTCTCTGACCCTACCAATTGTTGCTTCAATTTGCCTTAAGGGTTTGGCAATAAGATCTAGCTCAACAAATATGTCTTTTAAAAAGTGGATCTTACCCTGGCTGGTATGGCTCAGTAGATTGAGTGCCAGACTGCAAACCAAAGGGTCACTGTTTCAATTTCCAGTTTAGGGCACATGCATGGGTTGCAGGCCAGGTCCCCAGTAGGGGGTATGTAAGAGGAAACCACACATTGATGTTTCTCCCTGTCTTTCTTCCTCCCTTCTTCTCTCTAAAAATAAATAAATAACATCTTTTTAAAAAAGTGGATCTTTATTTTGGAGCAGGGAGATTGTAGCTCTTTGTATTAAATGCTGATCTTTCAGTAGCCTTCTTTTATTTCAGTGTTGAATAGCTAACAATTTGTAGTTTATAAAGCATTCTTTTTTGCTTTGCCTTTTATGTATCTCATCGGATTCTCACATGGTAGTTGGAGTAATAGTAACACCAATTTTCTGAGGAAACATGGAGACACAAACGGGTTCAGCAACTTGGCCAAGATCCCATAGCTAACAATTACAAAAGATTAGAAGTTGTAATAGCTAACAATTACAAAAAATTGAGCTTAGAAGAGCTGATTCCTAAAATGGTGGTTTTTACTGTCACATGCCCACCTAGAGGGTGACTTAAGAAGGGGATTATGTTTTGGTGAAGCTAGAACAGGGGATTTTTTTTTTAACCTAATGGAAATGCTTGGGGCCAGGAAAGAAGCCAAGACGGAGTCAACATGAGAAACTGAGATACAAACAGAGAGAAGAAGCATATCCCAAGGAGCCAAAGATGCCAAGTTTGGGGTTGGGTGGAGGCGACATCAAAACAAAAGCAACTGAGAATGAACGAGACAACTGAATTGCATAGCAGTTGATATTTGCAGTGTATCATGGAAATTGGAAGTTTTGTGGTGCCTGAGTTAATGGTTAGTTTAATAGGCCAGAAGCAAAGAGTAAAGTCCTATATGTTCCCCTGCTGGTGGAGAGAAAGTACCTGAAACCCTTCCAGGCTACACTTCTACAGGCTCTCTGGCTTTGCTGCAATGGGCTGGGAGGTGTTTGTGAGAAACTATACAGGTCAAGGTCTGCTTCTGAAGCTGCAGCAGAAGGTCAGGGACAACATAGTTTAGTTTCTTGTTTCCAATAATTCAGATCATACTTCAATTCTAGTTGACACGGGGATAGAAACTAGCCATCCAGGACTGGATGTGTTTAAGAATGAAGGGAGTACAGGCACCAATGATGGAGGACAGGTCTGAGTAGTAAAGTGAAGTCAAACAAAGGGAGCTTTGTTTGACTTCACTTGCCAAAGCCTGAAACAAGGGGAGCGACACATCCGTGCAGCTGACTCATGGAAAGAGCCAGCCAGAGATCAACTCAATAGAAGGGGCTGCAGAACAGGCCCCAAGCTGGAGCTTCTCCATCATAACAGTGATTGCTGTAATTTAGCATACACTTAACTGTGTGTCAGGCATGTACACAATGACTGGTAAACAGTCTTTAATCAATCTTCAAAGTACTATTAATTGATTATTTTTAAGGGTATTCTTTTAGATGTGCTTCACAGAAATTCAGGGACTTCTCAATGCCAGACAGCTAGGAGAGGGTAAACTAGAGTTGAGTCAGGAGCATGGTTCCCAAGCCTATGCACTAAGAACACTAAACATTCACATTACACACCGTGGTTAGAGTAAGTTGCTTATGGTGAACCACATTTAATAATTTTTGCTCTAAGTCTTTTTAGTCACGCCAGCTACCTACAGTGGATTTTGCCAAGTGTTTTCTTTATGTTATATATTGCTCTACTGGGTTTTAGCACCACTGGCAACAATTGAGACCTCCTCTCTTTTCATCCTGAGGTTTAAGGACCTTCATTTAGTAGCTGACAGCTCCCTGGGTACCAGTGTCTAGCTAGCTTGTATAATCTTAGGAAATTTTATTGACCTCCTAGTGCCCACTGAGCATCATGGGAACAGGCAGTTCAATACTTCAAGCACAGCTCTAAGGAGAAAATGTTCACAGAGATTTATAGAGGCCATGGTCCATATTGTAACATCTTTTATATTTTTTTCTGATTCATTCCACTCCCTCCACAGATACAAATGAGAAAGAGCAGGCCTGCAAATGCAGCTTTAATGGAAAGCCAGTTTGAAGCTGGTTATCTTTGGGGATCTCATTTTGATCTGTGAGTGTTCCAATGCACATTTGGCATCACACTCTGGAACAAAACCCTGGATGAATCTGCTTGCTTTCTCCACATTGGAGCCAAAAGTGTGTTGCTTCACTAACTTCTAGAAAACCCCAGGATTATAAAAATGCTCACACACTTCTAACTATCCTCCCTAAATGGAGGCTGTAATATATTCTAAGACAAAGAGAATTGGACATCATCAAAAATGGAGGGTTTTGCATTGATGACCAAAGGGAAAGGGACTGTAGGCCAACATGTCCAAGGACCCCTAAGCTTACTTTCTATTATAGCTCACTCCAATTCTTTTTGATGAACTCCAATTTTCCCAAATGGTAATAATTTTGTGGTTTAAAGGGTGGCTATTAGAGTGCAGAGAGAGTTTTAGTATTATTCAATGTTTTTAGTTTTAAGCAGGAGAAACTGAATCTGTCTGGTTGAAGCAGAAAAGTAATTCATAAAATAAATGTTGAGAAGTATCGGGCATGCTGGAGAAGCAGACTCAGGACGAAAGGAAGAACTAGTCAAGCAAACAGGCTGCTGCCCTGATGTCCAGAGAGCACGCCTGAACTCATGTTCATGGTCGTTGCTGGATCCTAGATGCAGCCCTGGGCCAGCCAGTGAACTGGATTCTCTTCAGATCCTACTTTTTTGCATCACTGGCTCCTGATTTTAATATCCACATGGGTGAATATTATGGACCAACACTGATTGCATGTTCATAGTCTAGCTGCACAGGAGGCTGGAAAAATCACCGTATAGTTCTGTTGGCTTGTATAGGGGAAGACTGGCTTTGTTTGTCTTCAAAATTTTTATAAGGTTGGAAATTTCCCAATCATGGGGTTGAAGTTAAGATGCTGGCTACTCAAAAGTATGACACTTTTTGTCTGTGCTTCCTCTAAACTTTCCAAATGACATCATCTTCTTCAAATTCTGACACAGCCTTATGTTTTAAAGACCATTACTTTCATGTTTAATTTTTTCAGGTCTTTAAAAAAGTATCTAAGATTCAAAATTATTTTAACAGCATTCTTAAAAATCTATTCAAAGACTTTTTCTGTGTCATAAGCATGATCCTAAAACTAGGTTAAGCCAATCTCCCAACCCAGTAAGCTTTATTTTCCTTTCTGGGTCATTTCTATTTAGCTCAATCAGTAAAAAAAAAATCCATTCTTGGTAAAAAAAAATTAGAAATAAAAATCAAGCAAGCAAGAAGATAAAATTGGCAAGACAGAAACACTTATCTACAAATATCTACTACATAGATAGCTCATTGTTTTGAATAAATAGCACAAATATAAACAAATTCAATAGAAATTCCAGAAAAAAATTTACTTAGAATAACAGACATTCTGTGCTCTCAAACAATCCCCAAAAGAATCACTCAGAATATATCACTCTTTGTTCAATTCCATGAAGTCTCTTTAAGATCAACATGATGATCAAACCTTGAAGAAGTCCCTGAGTCCCTGAGCATAACTATCTATACATTGACGTGGAAACCTGTTAGTCTTGTGGAATTAAAAGTCATGCAAGTGTGTGTGTTTATGTGTGTATGCATACACATAATTTTTTTCACCTGAAGGAGTCATGGTATTATACATGTTGCCTGTGTAGAATTTCCCATACATAGGACCAACAAGTAACTGAGTTAACATCTAGCCGGGAAAATTTATTTAGCAAAACATAGTTAAGGTAGTGAATTGAACACACTCATCTTTCTCCACTATTTCCTGAAACCCCACTAAAAGAAAAAAAATTAAAGTACAAACTTGTAAAGAGGAATAGAATTGGAAAGTAGATGACCACAGATGTGGGGAAGCTAGAAGACACTTGGATGAGTTTATGACTTAGAAAGGCAGAAAAAGGTGAAACTTAAATCAAACAGGGGTGAGGTAAATAAATGGAAAACTGGTCTAGTTACATTGAAGAACTCTAAGAGGTTTAAGAATAAGCGCTACTTTGAGATGGGAATACACACAAAACAAATACATACAAAGATAGGGATACGAGGCAATATGCATCACGTGAAGGCAAAGGCATTTTTAAGAGGACTCTGGAAGGAATCTACTACTGACCAATTAATTCAGCACTCTGTTCCAAGTGAGCAATCCACTTGAATATTGCTGACTTTTTATTTTTTAATTTAAACTATACAATAATTTAAAATAGTATAATAAACACATATACCCTCTAAAGGAAAAGAATGAGAGCTACTATGAAACTTAGAAGGCAGAGAGGTCAATTTGAGTTTCAAAAAATTGGTTGAAACTCTTTATAAAGAACATTTAGAACTCCAAGTATCCTTACCTGCCGTTGGTTTACCTTCTAGAACTGTTGAAATGTACAGGCTTTGGGCTAAAGGATACCAAGTACAACAAGGGACAGGGGTGAGGAGACTATATAAAAAATAAGGGCATTAAGTAAGAGCAAGTACAGTGAATGTGAATACCCATCTTCTTCCAAGTCTTGGCTCTTAGATGATGGATAGGTGGCTTATACATATGAGAAATATTTAACAATCAGTACACCATGGTCATCAATGTTGGCAGTAGATCTAGAGCAGGGCCTTGTTGGACTAAGTGGACCCCAGTGGTACCCAAATTGCTAGATCATGGTGAAATGGGACTCTGGGGTTTATGGCATGTATGTCAACATTTTAAAAATTGCTATGGCCATATCATTAAATACATGCTAAATAGCAACCCTGCTTGTATTTTTAGGTCAAAAAATTACTCTGTGAGTTAATTGTCTAGCCTAATAGAAGGCTACAGATACTGACATTTGGGGGTCCCCAACAGAATGGCTAGACCCTGACTGATCACCCTATAATGAAGTCTACTATATAATAAATTCCTTGCATTCTAATTGATTTCAAACTGTATTTAAGATCTTATTGTTATATGAACCACCAAGGATATCTGGACATTAGATAAAAGCCTTTGTTTATCTTAAATAAACTATAGAAAAGGGGAACTCAGAGTAAACAAAAGTAGCTTAAAGAATAGAAGAAAATATTTTAAAAGATAACTTCATATTTTTAGAGATATTTATTCATTGAAATATATTTATGGAACATGGTGATAAATACTCTTCTGGGTATGAGCATTATAACATTTAACACAATAGACAAAGACCATCCTTTTTTTTTTTTAAAAAAGACTTTTTTTTTAATCTTATTTATTTATCTTTAGAGGGGAAGGGAAGGGGATAGGGAGAGGAGCATCAATGTATGGTTGCCTCTCGTGGGTCCCCTGCCAGGATCAGGCCTGCAACCCAGGCATGTGCCCTGACTGGGAATTGAACCGCAATCCTTTGGTTCAGAGGCCCACACTCAATCCACTGAGCTACACCAGCCAGGGCCAAAGACCATTCTTGTGAGGAGCTTATATAATGTGCACTATACTACATTACACTATGACATAGGCAATATAATACAATCATATTGTACAGTGATAAGAGCAATGAAGACAATATAGGAAGTGAAAGGAACATATATATATATTCCTTTGTAAAGTTTATATATATATATATATGTAAACCTTGTTGGACATTAGACGTAAGCCTGGCAAACTGAAGAACTAGCAATGAAACAATTCCTATTAAAAGTGAAAGAAATGACAGAATCCTCTATGTCTGTGATGGTTAATACTATGTGTCACCTTGACTGGGCCATGAGGTACCCAGACATTTGTTTATACAGCATTCTGGGTACATCTCTGAGTATGTTTCTGGATGAGATTAACATCTGAAGTGGTGGACTGATTAAAGGAGATTGCTCTCCCTATTGCGAATGGGCCCCACCCAGTCAATTGAAGGCCTGAATAGAACAAAAAGGCTGGCTTTCTCTTGGGTAAAAGGGTACTCCTTCCATCTGACTGTGGGATTTGGGACACCGGTCTATTTTTGAGTTTGGACTTAAACTGAAACCTTAGCTTTCCTTGGGTCTCAAGCTGGTTAGCTTGAATGACAGAAGTTGAAACATTGGCTCTCTTGGTTCTGAGACCTTTAGGCTCAGGCTGGAACTGCACCAGCTCTCTAGGCCTCCAGTTTACTGACTGCTCTTGGCACTTTACAGATCTTGGCACTTAGCCTCTGTCTTTGTGTGAGTCAATTCCTTGTAATCTCTCTCTCTGTCTCTCTCTCTCTGTCTCCACACCCCCTACCCCCACCCACCAAACCTGTTGGTTCTGTTTTTCTGGAGAACCCTGACTAATTCAATGTCTACTAAGTTAAATCAATATTTATTATTTTCTCTGTGACCCATAGCCATGTCCATTCATGCATCCTGGGCTACAGCCTACTTGTCAACATCATTCTAATGTTATAGGTTGCCCTAAATATGACAACAAACTCCAACCCCTTATATTTCCAAGGATAACAGTTTAAAAGTAAATTTGTGTGAGTAAATGTTTCTAACAAATAGATGTTATTCTCACCCAAGTCTGCCTAGAAAGCAGGACGGACACTGGCAGGATGA
>PVKM010038522.1:0-14071 GCA_004027735.1 Carollia perspicillata
CCCATGTACAGGAAGATGCCATAGAGCACAGGCATTGGGATGAACTGGCAGGAAGAAGAGGAAAGCCGGCCAAGGAGTTTGCCTCTGCCAGCTGCCCAGGTCCTCCACGTTAGGGTCCACCCCCAGCATCCCGCATCTAAGCCTACCCAGGTCCACCCCTCCCTTTCCCTCCTTGCATGCCTGATCTCATTGAATCTTCACATCGGTCAGATGAGGTAAATTACGTGATTGGCTCCGTTTTACAGATGAGGAAAGTGGGTTTCAGAGAGGCTCAGTAACCCCCCCATTACCTGGCTGATCTCTCCGATCTTACCTGCCCCTTTCCTCTCTGCTTTCTCTGTTCATGCTACACGGACCTCTTTTCCTTCCCTCAACGTGCCAGAATTTATTTCCACCCCTTGCAAGGCCTTTTCCTTTGCTGCTTTCCTCCACCTGAAATGCCCTGCCTCCCTTCTCACTCCTCATGCTTCCCACTGCTCACCCTCGGCCCCGGGAAGGCCTTCCCTGACCATCTGAAGTGGACACCTGGCGTTCCCGATCGCCCGACTCTCCTCTACTCCTCGAGGAAGAAAAGAGTTCACTCTCTGAAATGACCCTATTTTATTGTGGGGTTTTTCATTTTTTAAAAGCTGTCTCCCCTCACCAGACTGCAAGAAATGGATGGTCTCTTTTAATTGCTACTACCAGCCCAGTCCTGGGCAGTGCCTGGTGGATGCGCTGTGCTCAGTAGGCATCTGCCGAATGAGAGTCGCCCAGTTAGCAAGCCGCCGATCCGGTCCATCCAGCTCGTTCCACTACTCCACTCTCACCCAGGCCCCAGACCTTTCCCTCCCCTCACCTCTGTGGTTCTGCCGGTGACTCTTGTGTGACTCTTGTGTGCCGTCCCCACGCCCTCCTTGATGGGTTAGCCGTCAGCTTGCTGCACCTCTCTGCTATTGCTCGTTATGTAATTTTTGTTCGTGCACTTGTGTTGCTGACAGAGGCGTGGTTCTATATTCCTTTTCAATACTCGCCTCCCACCGCCCCCTTCTCCCAGGTGCCTAGCAGAGCCTTGCACACAGCAGGTGTTCTGTAAACACCTGGTGAGGGAGAAGCAATGGGCTTTTACCTCAAAGTTTTTCTGGGGTGTGATGATCACATCCTGAGTCTAAGGCTTGTTGGGAGGCTGGAGCAAGGGCAGTGCTTAACCCCTGGGTGGGGAGGGCGGGCAGGGCATGCCTGCACCCTGTCCACTGGGGAGAAAGCCCACTGGGAAAGAGTTTGGGCTCTCAGATCTGAGAAATGCTCCCTTGGTGATCTCTGTGAGCTACTTAACTTCTTTAATCTTCAGGCTCCTCATTTGTGAAGGACATATGCATCGCAGGGTTAACACAAGGATTGAATGAAGCCAGGTGTGGAGAAACTGAACATGCAGTAAGGGTTCAGCCAGTGTCGGTTCTTGCATTTATTATTGCTACCCTGCCCCTGCTGCCAGCCTGCCTAACAAAGGTACCTTGAGTATAGGCGCCAGGAAGATGGAGATTCCTGTGAGGATAAACACCACCAGGCCTGTCAGCCTCTGCTCCCTGTGGGGAGAGGAGAAGTTAGCCAGGGCCTGGGAGAGCCCCCCGGGGCACCCAGGCTGAAGACCCAGGCCAGACACCACCACAGACCCTGGTGGACTTAGCTTGCTGTGAGAAACCGGTGGAGACGCAGGGGCAGAGCACTTCAATAGGAGGGCCCCGGGCCTCTCCATCAATTAGAGGTCATAGTTGCTCTTTGTTTTTGTTTTTATTTTTTTATTTTGTTGCAAAATTAGCAATTTTTACACTGGGGCGAAGACTTTCATTTCAGTTTGCAGTTAATTTCACATACTTTGTGCAGATCGTGTTTCCAGCAGTTACAAAATTGTTTTTGTGATGGTTACTTTGTAACATCAGTGAGGCCTTCTGCACTGAGTGGGGTTAATTAGGGGGCACCTCCCCCTCGCTCAGCCCTGGCTGCCTCCAGCCTTACTTCAGTGAGGCTCCCCATGGCTGGAGGAACCCACCCATTCATCCCACTGCAGTGGTCTCAGGGCAGTGAGAGAGCCCTCTGGAGTCACCAGCCTAGAGTTTCAGCCGCCCAAATGCCTCTGCCTCATCCCCTGCTACTCCACCTTGCTGCCCACCTCTCGTGCCAGCCGGCCTCCTGAATACTGGCCTCACCTGATGCCCAGGAAGCTGGGCGGCTCCCCCGGAGCACAGGTCCTGCTCTCTCGCCGAAGACTGTCCATGTGGGCCAGGGAGATGACAGTGGCTGAGACATACCAGGGCAGCCCGAGCGCTGATGTGAGCAGCATCAGCAGAGCCACACAGAAGAAGTCCAGGTGGAAGCCAGCTCCCTTCTGCAGGTCATGGTGGGGCAAGGAGGATGAAGCTAGCCCAGGCTGGCCTTCTGGGGTGGGAGAGGGAGAGCCTGGAACCCACCCTGGGGCCTCTGTCCCGTGGTCCAGGGGCCTAGCCTGTTACCTGGCAGGCCTTACCCGCAGTCTATATTCGGCACGGTTGAGAATGACCGCTGTGATCTGCTGGTCCATGAAGATGAGGATAGACAGCAGCAGGGCCGGCAAGGCGGCTGCCACACTTAGCCACCAAGGGTTGGTTCCGAAAGACGACACCAGCCAGTCACGCCCAGGTAGTGTGGGCTGGGGGAGGCGTTCCATGGACAGATTGGAGAGGGTATTCCAAGAGCATCTCACTGCACACTCCAGCCTTGGCACTCTTCCACACCCCCCTCACCTCAAGCCCTCCCCACTGAGACCCTGGATGGTAGGTGGGAGCAGTGCGCATGCGTGCAGAGCTGGTTCAAAGCACCCCGGCGCCTTGAAAGAGGGAGGAAGGAGGGAGACCCGCCTGGGACTCTGGAGTCAGGGTTTCTGGACTTTGCTTCTCTGGGCCCCTCCCTTCCTGCAAGGGGAGGAGGAGGTAGATGAGGCCTGCCCATACTTCTTGGTGAACAGAGCTCTCCTCCCCAGGCACCCCCCCTTCAACTGCGAGGGTGGGGCGACTCAGGCTCAGACCTGCCTTGACCTGGGGCAGGGGCAGGGCGAGGTGTGTCTGCGTCTGCTCTGATTATAAGCGTCTGTGTGGGGGACGGCCCCCCAGTTGTTGTCTTGGGCTCTGAGTCCCTGAGGCTGCCTCAGTTGGAGTCCCTGCTGTCCTGTCCTGGAGGAAGCTGGAAAGGGAGGTCTCCAAATGCACAGGCAAAGTCTAGGTGCCAAGTCGGTGCACTGTCATGCCCAGGGAGGGAGCTCCAGCTTTGCTGGGTCAGAGCAGGCAACCAGGGGTCAAAGAAGAGAGTGGGGAGTCGTGGAATGGGTAGGGCTGTGCCAAGGCTAAGGAGAACCATGGCAATAGCTAACATGCAGTGAGTTAGCTAACGTTTGGTTGTGGTAAGTACTTTGTGATAAGCGCTTTGCATTATTATCTGTAAACTTCAGATATGGGGTAGGATATATATTGTTATTTATTATGTCCATTTCATAGATGAATGAACTGAGGCTCAGAAATGTGGGTTAAAGGTCACATGGATACGAAGTAGCAAAACTGGAACTCAAACCCAGAGCTGGCCGACGGGATCCCACCCTTTTTAACTCTATACCTATAATCCCAGCTCCTGAGCACTCTGCGTGCACTGTGTGTCTGGAGCAGCATCTTATTCATCCTCACGACAGCTCTGCGAGGCCATTATTGTTACTATTTCTATTTTATAAGTGAGCAAGCAGAAGCTTAGAGGAGATAAAGTGTGGGATCTACGCATCTTCTTCCTCCAGGGTCCTGTCTGCTGGCCGTGCATTCCCCTCTCCCAGCTCTCACCTTGAACTCTCTGGGCACCATGAGCTTTGGTGTGGCTAGGCCCAGGAAAGCGTCAAGGCCACAGCCCAGCAGGATGGCCAGGACCGAGGAGAAGTCGCTGAGTGCCTTGCGTACCTAGCCACACAGTGGACGCTCAGTCAGGCTCAGGCCTGCCGTTACCCTGATTCTGTACCCCTTCCCATTCACACGCAGGGCCCAAGGCCGAGAGCTGGTCCTCTCCCACAGAAAGGGAGCCGACACTCACCACGGATGGGAAGAAGCGGCTTGTCTTTACATGCTTGAGGGCCATGGCAAAGAGGAAGGAGGTAAGGAAGAGGAGGAGGGAGAGGAAGGCAATGTCTGGCACCGTGTGACAGCTGGGGCCACGGGGGTGGCCTCCCCGCTGGACACACTCAGGGGGAGGCAGCAAGGACGCGTTGACCAGGCCCAGGTCCTGTAGGGAGCGGTGGGCAGCGATGAGGTTCTGGGCGGCAGCGTAAACATCCACTGATGACCCCGAGACACCAAGGGCCCAGGACAGGAGGCTCCCCAGCCCTGGCAAACAGCTGGGCCTCAGTGGCCTACGAGGGTTTCTCTGGCGGGTGCGACGGAAAGAGCCACGAGCCACTGACTTCTTTGGCCTCCACCCTTTGTTTCCCAGGCCCTGCCAGAAGCAGGCTCTCACCATGCTCAAGATGTCATCTCTGTCTTCTGGCTTTGTCCTTGTCCACTGAGACTCATTTCCTGGAAAGCGGAGAAGAATTTGGGTGTGTGTCCCTCCCCTGGGAACCTTCTCCAGCCCTCGGGAGCCTAATCTCATGGGTCCAGCTGAACCAGGAAGTTCTTGGTTCTGACTCATCTGTCTGCTCACTCCAAGCGCTACCTTCCCTGCTCCTTGGGGCGCTGCCTCGTGCCCTGGCCCCTTCAGATTCTCCACCGGCCTGTGTCCCTGACGCCCAGCACAGGACTGGCCAGAGCAGATGCCCAGCAGGCGTTTGCTCAGCGGACGAGCATACGCATCCACCAGGGGCAGAACTGGCCTTGTTCGCGCCTGACACAGAGCCTGGCGCTCTTGAGAGGACATCTCTTCCCCGGGCCTGGTGTGCCCTCCCCTGCGGAGGGATATATGCCAGTGTAACACTCTGAGCTCCTCTCCACCTGGTCAGTCGCCTGGTCCCAGGGGAAGAGCAGTGACTGATTTGATTGGTGCGTTTGGGAGAAGAAACTGGGCGTGCCTGGCCCTGCCCCTTCCCGCCCTGCTCTCCGGAGTAAGCTGCCCGGGCTCCTCCGAGCAGGACAGTCCCTGTCGGGCGCAGCGTGCCTGGGTGGGTAAGTCGGCCTCATTTCGGTTTTATTGTTAGAAAGCCCGTTCATCCAGAAATATAACCACGTTCTTCCATCAGTATTGTCAGCATTCCTCTGTCGACATATTTCAGCTGATTTAGAATCAGAGAGGGGAAGAGTTCTGAGCCCAGCCTGCCAAGCTGCCCATTTCCCTCACCCACCTCCAGGCTCTGGGTACTGGCAGAAGCAGCCATAGGCGGCAGAGCCAGGCCTCTGGATGGGATAGGCACGTGTCAAGCTCAGCATTTTGCCCACGGCATCGTAGATGAAGATGAGGCTGATGAGGGCACAGAAGCCTTCCTCGGTGAATCGAGTAAAGTAGCGCACCAGCACACTGGCCTCTGTGGCCACCAGCACCAGGCAAAAGGTGGCCACCCAGATGCCAACCCACAGGCGAAAGGGCAGGTAGTCCAGGCTGTAATCTCTGGGGGGCAAGAGGCAGGCAGGGCTTGGTAGGGCTGCCCTGCTCCCCACCTAAACCAGGCCGGGGGCCCCTAGAGCCAGACCAATCCACCCTCCCCTGTTGGCTCAGCCGGGACCGGGCTGTTGAGGGGACGGAGTCTCACCTGCTGAAGTTGAAGAGCAGGCGTTCAAAGACCAGCACTGGCCCGGTGCTGCTGAGGATAGTGAGGGGCTGGCCGGCCATGAGGCAGAAGGCAGCTCCAGCCACTGCCGTGCCCAGGAAACTTTCCAGCACCCCCTGGAAGCCGATCGGGGAGCTCTCAGCACAGGACCCTGGTGTCCCCAGCACAGCCAGCGCAGGAGCCCAAGCTCCCAGGGAGCCTCCTCAGCCCACCTACAGCCCCAGGGGACAAAGGGCATGGCTGGAGGAACACCCAAGCCTGTGCCTGTTGCCCTTTCACATCCCCACCCACCTGAGCACCATCGGTGGCTTCTCCCAGCAGGCCCCCAAAAGTGATGGCGTTTGTGATGGTGGCCAGATAAATGTAGAGCACAGCCGAGAAGCACTGGGGGTGCAGGGCATCCGAGAAGTCGCTGGGGTACCACGAGGCCTTCCGCCGCACGTCCTGGACAAGGCCCCCAAACAGCCTCCCGCCCGCTGGTCGTCAATGATACAGGTTTCCACACCCCACGCTCCTATATCCACCACTGTCCCTGAGCCCCTCTCACGGTGAGCGCACACCCCTGTGCTCCTGGGACTCCTCCCCCAGCCACGCCCCCGCCCAGGACCCCGACCCTTCCTCCCACCCCAGCTTGCCTCACCTGCCTGTGCGTTGCAACTCCGGGCTGGGCGCGTGCTGCGGGTGGCCGTGCCTGTCCTCAGCCCGGGCCCTTCGCGGGGCAGAGGGGCCCTTGACCTCGTGCATTTGCAAGGGGAGCCTGAGGTGAAGGGGAACCCTAGCTGAGTGAGGATCTCTAACTGGTTGCCAACTGGGCGCCGACCTCGTGGCGCCCTGCCCCCTGGTGGCTGCTCCGTGTCTGTGCCGGCGGACTCCAAATTCAAGGTTAAGTCCCTGTTTCTTTCCTAGGATCCCCTCCCCTCCTCCACAGTGGAACTGGACCTAAGACTGGGGAGAGAAGGATCGATATGGCATGATGACCCCAGGTACCTCTTGTGCTGAGAGGGCAGACATTTAGGTGGGGGAATCCGGGATGTCGGGTCCCACCGACCTGGTGGGAGCACCGTCACCTCCTCTAGGAAGGCATCCAGGGCTGCCAGAAGGTCATGAAGGTTGCTGGCCCGACGCACTGACCACTGGAATTGCTAGGGACAGGCACAGAGTGGCAATAAACGCATGTCTGGGGTCTTACATGCATTTTCACAGTCTCAAAAACTGGACGCACACGCGTCACCTAGGCAGACTAGGCGCCGAAGCATTCGTTCCGTCATGCGTGCCTTCGGTGAGTGCCTGTGGGTGCCTACCGTCCAACGGCACTGTGCTAAATAAGGGGGATACAGTCGTAGCCAGTGAAACCTCAGTCCTCATGGTCACAGACACAAAGCCATGCTCTGCCCCACAGCTGTAGTCAGTCACACACGGAGCCCGCACACACACCACACCTGTCCAGCTCACCGGGTCACTGAGGAGGACAGCCACCGCCCGGCCCATCTCGTGGTAGCTCCTCCCCAGTGCGGGGGGACCAAGGAGGAGGCAGAAAAATCTGAGGAAGGAACCAAACCTCAGGGTCAGAGGCAGCTATCCCCTAGGGCAGCCCTGACTTCTGACCTCCTGACCGGCCCCCATACACACACTCGTGGGCATGCCTGCTCTGCGGTCCTGACCCTCTTCGACCCCTGAGCACCATTCCCCACACATCCAAGAGAACTGGACCCGGCACCCCTCAATCCCCTCCCCAGCCAAGGCCCTCGGTGAGCTCCGGGACCCTTCGCTCCCACTCGGCAGCCTCACCTGCTGGGCAGGGGCACCTCCGTAAGAGACCCCAGCACCACCGGATCCCGAAGCCGCACAAAGGCCCCCAGTGGCTGTGCCAGGAAGCCCAGCTCTCCTGCCAGCACAGCCCCCGCCTCAGCCCCCGGAGGCAGCTTCTGCCTCAGGGCATTCTGACGCTGGATGGGGGTTCGAAAAGACACAGAGGAGGAGTGGGCATTTGTGGAGGGGGTGTTAGCAGGATATGGGCTGATGAGGGGTCCAATGGGGTGGGCCCCTATTAATCCCTGACCCCGCCCTGCCCAAGGAAGGGCCGCAAACCTGTTCCTTCAGGGGGGCTTCCTCATCGTGGGAAGATTCTCTTGGATGGGCAGACCCTTTAAAACAGGATTTTGCAGCGATCAGGAGCACAGGCTTTGGGAATGGATCCACCAGGGTTCCCTGACCAGCGTTGCCACTGACAAGCTGTGAAAACTGGAGTGCGCCCTCCCCCACTCTGAGCCCCAGTTTTCTCACCACTAAAATGGGCGTTACCGTGGCACCGCCGCACAGGATACTCGTGAAGATTAAATGGGACACGTGTGCAACGCTCCCAGCACAGTGCCTACCAAGAACAGCCCTTCACAGAGCTCTGGCCGTCCTGACTGTAGCCCCTCCGTTCTTCTCCCCCACCGTTACCCCTGCTTCCTCCGCCCGTAAGTCCTGGGTTGAAGTCTAAGCCAAGGCTAGGCCCCTTCTGGTCCAGGAAGCTGCAGGGTAGACCTGGAACCCTCCCACCCCAGGATGCTTGGTCCTGGGCCCAGGGAGGGGCCTCTCACCCCGGCAGGACCTCGTGCCTGTGGTCTGGATGAGGTGCTGGGGTCTCTGCAGCAGCAAGGACTGCAGCTGCCCTCTCAGCTCCGGGCTCAGCGACTCCACTCTGGTCACCTGCTCTGGAGAACGGAGGTGGGATCCAACTCTTCCCTGAGAGCTCCTTGTCCCTGAAATCTTCTTTCCCCTCCGCCCAGGTCCCTGTCCCTCCTGGGAGTCACAGGGAGAAGAGGAGCCAGTGAACCCGATTGTTCCCTCTGCTTTCCCACCTCCCGCTTTGTGTCAGGGATGGATAATCCCACAGGTGGGTGTGGTGGGCTCCGGAGAATTCCAAGACTCTGGGGGGAAATCTTAGAGAAACGGTGGCATGGCTACCCAGGCCCTCCCTCCAGAGGCTCCCAGCATACCCACGAGCTCCAGGAGGCTCTGAGCCGGACAGTCCAGCAGGACAAGGCCCTCGGCCAACAGGCTGCGGAGCTTCTGCAGGCTGGGCAGGGCCAAGGTGGGCACATGGGGGGCACTCCACCGGCCCCCACCTACTTCCAGCTTCTCTTCAAACAGCACCCACCTGCAGTAGAGAGGGGTAGACTGTGCTCTCTGGGGCGTCTCTCCCAGGTCCAGCAGTGGGGACGCAGGGGAGCCAGGGAAGGCAAATTAACGAGGGAGACGTGGGCCCAGTGGGGCAGAGTACACCCCTCCCCACCAGAGGGTCACCCCTGGTCTTGGGTTGTGGAGAAGACTGAGCATCAGGAGGGGCAAGGGCCTGAAATGAGGACACAGAGAAGAACTCCTGATCGTGGGTAAGAATACCCCCTCACAGGAAGCGCTGGGGTCATGGAGGAGGCCCCAGCTGAGAGGGGGAAGGGCCCCCTACAGCTGGCCTGGGTTTCACTCACCTGCCTGTCTCTCTCCACTCCAGCACCTGGGGCCAGCCCAGAAGTTCATTCAGCTGAATGAAGAGCAGAGGGTCCTTGGGTACCCCCTGTCCCTGGCTGTCAGTGTCTGGGCTGGGGCCAGAGCCAGGGCCACTGTCCAGCTCTCCTGTGGGCACATTTTCATAAGCACTGTGCCCATCAAACTCCTCCTGGCCCTGCAGCTTCATCCGGGTGAGGCTTGTGCAGCCTTTCAGCACTAGTGCAGTCCTAGCTTCTCAGGCCAGGGGCCCCCAGTGTTGGCTGCATTTATAATGTACCCCCGTGCAGCACAACACAAACAGAGCAAGGCCTGCTGACTCCAGAGTCAACCGGGTCACCTCCTCCTCTCTTGCTTTCCCCCTCTCCCGCTGGCCTGAGGGTGTTTGTAAGCCCAGCCTGAACTCTCCCAAGCTCTCCAGAAACACCCTAGCCGGGGCCAAAGTGTCATGTGCACCTTCTGTGGGGTCAGGTCTGACCTCACTGTGTTTTGTGTAAACCGACGGTAGTAAGTGCTTGGCCGGGGTCTGAGGATTGGCACTGCCAGAGTATGCTGCCCTCTACTCTGTATCAGATAAAAACAATAAACACTCAGGACTATTTTGGGTGTCACCAACACACCCTGAGGTCACTCATTTGGACAAACAGCCTTAAAAAATGACTGGGTCTGCAGAAGCCAGGCAGGGTAAGGGAGACGGCAGGCAGAGGCCCTGTCCGTTAAAGTGGGCGCGTGATGGAAAGTGGAGGCAGTTCGTGCAGGACACAGTGGCTGCGTCTTGCACTCCGCTGTCAAAGCTCACCAGCAGACTCCCCACGTTAACTGTGGCCGGGGGTCTGCCCCCCTCACTGCACCCCCCAGGGAGGACGGAGGAGCCAGCATGGGTGTGTGTATGCGTGAAGAGGTTCCTGAAGCCCAGTGAGCAAAGGAGAATGTGGTCGATCAGCAAGTCCTGCTGACACTGCCGTCACACTTACCCAGCACCCAGCCGCGTTGCTGCCCCTCCGACCCCAAGCCCGATCCAAGCTGCCAGCCTTTCTCACCTGGACTATTTCAACAGCTTTCTCATTTCTTCCAATAATCTCCCTACTTGCCCTCTCCCTTCCTCGCCCTAAGTCCATTCTCCACACAGCAGTCATAGGGGTCTTCGTAAAGGGCCATTGAGCCACATTACTTTGGAGCTCAAAACTCACCCAATAGATTTCCATTACTCCTAGAAGAAAAATTAAAATCGCTCGTGGCCTACAAGGTCTACAGCCCGGCCCCCCCCCTCTGACCGCAGCTTATGCCAGTCTTCCTGCGCGCTCCGCTTCCCAGCCGCGCTGGCCTTTGCTCTGCCAGGCCTGCTCCTACCCGAGGAGTTCCGGTAGCTCTTCCCGCTGCCAGGAACGCTTTCCCCCCAGATCCTCGCACGGCTGGGCCTCCAGCACCTGAGTCTCATCTCACGTGGCATCTGTTCAAGGAAGCCTTCCTTTTCCATCCTGAGTCTCCCTCTTAGGTCGCTCTTCATCCCATTTCTCTGTTTTATTTTGTTCCTAGCAGTTTTCACGATTAGTAACTGCCATCCATCATTTATTTGTTTATCGTTTATTGTCTGCCCCTACACACACAGACACACACACACACAGTGGAATGGACCATCCACAGAGCGCGTATTTTATCATCCTCACCGCCCTCAACACAAGTTCAATGTGCCCGTGGAAAGGGAGGGGGTGGGCGACCAAACGCGCTTCTCCTGGAAACCACACGGGGGCACTACTCCTTGCGAACTGCAGTGGTAGGGCCGCGCCCTTGGGCTGAGCCTCACCGTGAACCATAGCAAGAGGACAAGGGTGGGGTCCCGGATCCTGGGCTTGGCCTTGGCCCTGACCCTGGCCCTGGCCCTGGCCCACAGCTGACTGGCTTGATGGCATGGGGTGTTGGGGGAGCGCAATAGGGATGGGGAGAGAGGGCCGAGCAGGCTCATCTAAATGGGGGTCAAAACCCCCACTAGATACCTGGGAGCCATCTCCTACCTGAGAAATGGGACTCACATTAACACTCCCCACCAACCCCAGTCTGGACCTGGAGAGATTTGCCCTGAGTCCAAGGAGCTCACAGGGCAAGAACTAGAGGAGTGAGTCACTACATAATTACCAGTTTGGGGACACAGGGTGCTGAGGGGGGAGTTGGTTTCAGTCCCAGGAGGAATAGAAACTGCTTTAGGGCCCGAGAGAGCCTGGAATCCCGTGGCCACCCCCTTCAATAATGTGCCCCAAGCTCAGGGGCAAGTGACTCAAGGGACTGTGAGGGGGACAGGAGCATGGGCTCCGTATGAATAACTCCCTCACACAAGCGCCCTCCCTTCTCACCCCACAGTCCTGCCAGGGTTCAGATGGTCTGCCTTTGCCCTCTCTGTGGCCCCAGCTACCCTGGCTCCCAAGATTGCCTGTAGCAGAGGGCCGCCACGCCTCCACTCTCCCTGGGGTCCCACATCCACCTCTTGGGCCCCGAGGGCCGGAGCTGGGCACGTTGGTGAGAGGTGCAAGGAGGAACCCGAAGGCCTTCCCGGGGGCACCAGCGAGCTCCCCGGCAGGGACCATGTGCTGCGTGGGGGTGCAGCGGTGGGCCGGCTGACCCTGGAGCTCCAAGACTGGGGTCTCTGCCTGGCTCAGTCAGACTTGCCGGGTGTCCTTGAGCAAAAGCCCTTCCTGAGTTTTCTTATCAGCCAAAGGTGAATAATAAAAATACATACTTCTTAGGCTTTATTGAATGAAATAATGCATGTAAAATAGACCTGGCACATAGTCAACACAATAGAGGGAGTTGTAATTATTATATCACTATGAAAATAGTCACTCTCGGAATGGGGAAGAAAGAAAATATGATACCCTGAAATGCCAATTGTATTTAACCATTGCACTAGGCACATTATCTTATGTAATCCTCAGAACAAGCTCTTAAAAATCTTTAATTTTTAAAAACTTTTTAAAGAAAGAGGAAGGGGGAGAGAGAGAGAGAGAGAAAGAGAAACATCAGTTTGTTGTTCCCCTTAGTTACACATTCATTGGTTGATTCTTGTACGTGCCCTGACCAGGGGTTGAACCTGCAACCTTGGCCTATCAGGATGGTGCTCTAACCAACTGAGCTAGCCAACTAGGGTAACTTATTTTTTAAACTATTTATTTATGTGAGTCTAATTATAGAAGAAGAAATATAGAAGTTGCAAAAAAAGCACAGAGAAGTCTCCAGATGGTGCTTTTCATCTGGCCTCCCCCATGGAAACGTCGCACCTAAGGACAGACAGCACAATATCAAAACCAGGAAAACGGTATTAGTACAAACTAGTAACCAAACTACAGGCCTTATTCAGATTTCACCGGTTTCCACGTGAACTCATTTGTACGTATGTATAGAGTTTTTGAGATTTTATCACAAGTAGAGATTCACTTATAACAAGTTGGGCAAATTGCTCAAACTCTTGTGTGTGAGGGGTTCCCACCCCTTTCACAACCAGTATTTTCTTTTTATAAATGTCGTTAATACTTGCTTACTGTTCTGAAATAGAGTTCACAGAGAATATCCTCTCACATTTACTCTGTAAAGAAAGTCAGTACCCTAATTAATATTGAAGAGAAAATTATTTAAAATTTTTGAAGAGACAAATACTTGGTCACGACTGCTCTACAAATGTCAGTGAAATGGCCCGTTGCCTGCATCGACGCGGACTTCCCTTGGCTGTGACGGCTACAAATACTGAGTGTCACAGCCGTACTGTTCGGTCATTGAGCTAACACCGTAATGACCAGTCCACACTGAGTTCATTCCCAGAGAACCCTGTGCAAAAATTCTTTCTTATTTTTGTGTGAATTAGAGGTAATTCTCAGCTCAGGTAATAGCAATCACATTTTTCACCTTTGTGAATGGGGGGGCACATTTAAAAGTGGAGTGTGGGGGCAATTCTTAAAAAGGTGACCGGGACAGCTTCTCCCCAGCAAATGCCCGAGGACTCACTCCCCAGTCAGTACCGCCAAAAGCTCACCCAGAGATTCCTAGAACGTCCTCTAGGGGTCAGTGTCTCTTCCTCCGTGAACCACTGTCTTAGAACAAACCCCAGTTAATAAAAAGAGCAAGAGGATAATGTTCAACTGTGGCACTGCAAGCTCTGTGACCGCATTCCCAAGAGGAACTGAACCTATACATTCTTGGTTCAGAATGTGCTGTGACCTCATTCCAGAGTCGAGCCCTGGAGAAGTTAATAACAGTCCTGATCTATTAATACAGAACTTTCCATTTTGCCAAGCACTTTCTCTTTCAACTGTCACAAGAAGCTTTTAGGTGATTGTTACTCTCCCCCTTCAGAGAAGAAGAAGCTGAGGCACAGAGAGAAAGGTCACCATGCCCCGTAGGTCAGGTACTGTTGACTGACACAGAACTGCTTCAGTGCGATTTTCGCGGTATGATTGCAAGCAGTTCATGGTGGATGGACTGGACAGTGCCTGAAACAGAACAGGTGCTTCTACCCCTCATTTTGCATAGCAGGGGCCCAGGGCCTGAAGAGGAGGTGGGTTGTGTGATGGGTGAGTGAGGCGTCGCTCGCCCCTGCCTGCTGACAGAGAGCCGTGTGTGCTAGGGAAAGGGCCGGAGCCCTGGGACTGGAGAAATGGGCCCCCAAATGGAGGCAGATGGTTTGGAATCCAGGCCTGAGCCAAGTACATTACTGTAAACGTCCCTTCTCCAACATTTTCTACGGATGCCGGTGATTCCTGACCCTCTCGAACACTCTCCCCGCCTCACCCATTCCCGTTCTTGGTCCCACTCCAATGGATCCTGACCCCAGGCAACCGGACAAGAGAGCCTGTC
>PVKM010038523.1:0-14089 GCA_004027735.1 Carollia perspicillata
GCATTGCTAGTGAAAGCTGACTGGTGACAGAAACCAGGATGTCACAGACGAGCAAATGAAGCACCACCAGTTATTTTGGGTTCCTTCTCTCTGAGACGACTTGATTTAGTGCTTATCTTACATTAAGGGCTAATCTAGAATAATCAGGAGTATATTAATAATTCTTTTTTCTAATACCTCCTTAGCATCAGATTTCTGACACTCATATTCTATACCATTTTATGCTTCGGAGTTAAAAAAGTTGTTTTTAGCTGACTGCTGAGTACACGCCCGTGGTGCTTTCCCTGTGCAGAGCACTGAAGCTGGAAGCCGAGCACTGCTGGGTATTCCTTTCTGTCGCCACACTGACCCTGAGGTGCCCTTTTCAGCTAAGCGGTTGGGCCAGCCCTGCCTCCGCCCGTTCTTTATTCAGCGGACTAAAGACTTACAGACGGCCTCTGCCTTTCTGGAGTGTGGCCACACTGAACTACTTGGAAGCATTACAGCCCTTCTTCTTTAGAAATTCAAAAAGAGGATTAAAACTTCCTTACCAAAATCAACCCTGAGGAATGCCGAGCTGCAAGAAAGACTTTATTCAGAGTTGACAAGCAATAAATGCACTTGAAAAACCATCTGCTTAAATGGGTTATTTCCTGTACTCTACAAATAATGCCCTTTTAAGAAAGTAGATTTCAGTACAAAAAAAATAACTTATCATTATACAAAATAATCAAAATTCTTATTTGATCACTTTCTGATGCAAATTTCAATCAGTCAGCAGTCAGTCTTTCCCTGTGGATGGATTTCAAAGAAAGTGTGGGGTGGGGGGAGCAGGAAATTCTTTCCCTGGAGGGTGAGGCAGTTGGCAGGGAAGGGAGCTATGGGGAGAGAAAGTAAAGGGTGTGGCTCTAGCACCAGAGAAATACCTGGAAACTGGAATGCATCCAGAAAAAACTAATTTTGCTGGACCTAAGTGATAATGCACAGCTTACGAACTAGCAGCTTTTCTATAAAATGATGTTTTCTTTGGACTCGCTGAATATTACATACTACGTTATGCAGAGAGCCTATTGTATTAAAAAGGAGGCTCCGTTGCATGTCTGTAAGAGTAGGTTTCCATAAAGAAGGGTAAAACGTGTCCTAAACAAAATGTTGGAGGTCATTAGTGCATTTCCTGTTTTTGAGTCTTAAACGCTAGAAAAATATGTTGGAAAATATTTATGTCGATAATCATTTTCTCATTTTCCCTTGAATAATTTATCACCAGAGTTAACGTTTAAATACTAAAATATGCACTTCTCTTGTGATGCGCCCCTGGACGCAGGGTATCGTGGCACTGTGTTTGCTGTTCGAAACTCTCCTCCAGACCCACCTCCCCCAACTCTTTTACCATCTCCGAGAAATCGGGGCTCAGCCGTGAGTATCTCCCTCTCCTAATTGAAGGATTGATTGTTTGATGTTAGAAGGCTCTTTTACCATTGTAGATCACTTCAAAGATGCAGTAATTTTTCAGAGATACTAAACTGGTAATTTTTCCAATAAAACAGTTATCAAGTAGTAAACTGTAACCATGCATTGGCCAGAAATTCTTGGGAGGATTATTTGCTAGGATTTTTGTGCCTGGTATAAAAGTCACCAAAATGAATTAATTTATATTTATCATGAAAGGTGTTGGCCAAAAGTTCGTGGAAACAAATACTGTGTCAGAAATGCGATATTACTAAAATTAAGTCAGTTTGGGCTCAATTGATTAGAGAACAATTTATGAAGGCAATGTAAGTTCAAGTTTGCTATCTTGTTAAAGGAAACTGTATCGATTACCTATCAGTGGTTGTACACTGATGTTTTCTTCCAAAAGTTTGGATACTTGTTCGTATTTCTCAGGGTGAGTTATCAGTGAATATGCTGGGTGCCTCTGGACTTTAATTTTATTGGATCTCTTCTCTCTTTTTTAAAAAACAGTGTCTAAGGCAACTGAAGTTTCCAAATGATTTATCAATGTTTTGTTACTCTGTGCAGCCATTTTCCCCTATTCAGGAAGACATTCGAAAGGAGCGTGAACTTTTTGAGGCCAAAAGGAGTTAACAAGAAATAGGACAGTTTAGTGTTCGTCTTTCCGTGCTTGAATCCACAGCAGATGGGTGGATGAGTGGGTGGACTTTACAGTCAGACCCAGATTTAAATTCTATCTCTATGAAGTTGTATAATCCTGGCAAGTTATTTAATTTATCTAAGCCTTAATTTCTTTCTTTAAATCAAGATAATTAATTTCCTCATTTTTTAAATCAAGAGAAGTTTTACCGCATGAAGTTGTTCATTTGAATGAATAGATGGATATATAGATGTACAATATATATATTATATATACCTCTAATATATAGACCTCTCTGTTTCTGTTTCTCTCTCTTTATGTATATATATATATTATATTTTATATATATAATCTTCTCTATGAAGCACCATGAATTTCAGACATCTCAGATCTTAGAACTGCCTTTTATAAAACAGTACCTCATAGCATACATTCATAATACTCAGCTGGTACTCTTTCCCTTGTAGCCATTGAAAATCAAGAGTCTGTTCATTAGGATTATAAAACAAGAATGTGGCAAAAACATTTTATATTGACTATAACCAGACATTACTAGGATGAAGATCATTTATTGCTGGAAACTAAAATTCTGATATTTTCTCTATCCAATTTATACACTTTAATCATTAAAAGTAACAAATTTATTTTAATTACATGATAAACATTAAAATTACAATGCAGGAGAAAGTATAAAATTCCATTGTAAAGCTAGAAATCAATTTTTTAAAGGCTTTCGTAAATTAAAACTGATACTGTTGGAAGGTTTTTAATTCAGAATCTATTTTTTAATAGATATAGAACTATTCGAGTTATCTATTTCTCCTTGAGTACTTTATTTATTTTATCTAAGTTATATTTATAGACAGATTTATTTACAATATTTTCTAACTATTCTCAGTTAGCCTTTTAATATGTATAGAGTCACAGTGACTTCACCTTTGTCATTCCTGAGATTGATACGTGTATCTTCTTCTGTCTCTTCTTTCTTTATTATTCTGGCTGGAGGTTTAGTCATTTTATTCTTTTTTGAAAGAGCCAGTTTTCGGCTTTGATGATTTCCTCTGTTGTTCCTCTGGTTTAAATTTCATAGCATAAGCCCTTGGACGCGGTATTCCCTTTGCCATGCTTGCTCTAGGTGACAGGCAGACCAGCGGCGTGGGACCCCTCTTTGCTCATGGCGTTCCTCACTGCCCTCGAAGCACGGCTTTCCCTCTGCCCTGTACCTGGTGACTGTTGTGTTCTGATTGTCGTTTAATTCAAACTAGTTCTTCACTTCTCTTGTGACTTTCTCTTTGACCATGGGCTATGTAGAGCATGTTGTTTAATTTCTAAATATTTATAAAAATCTGTTACCTTTCTGTCATTGCTTTATATGTTAATTCTCTTACAGTTAGACACCATGCTTTATGAGATAGATTTCAGTTCCTCTAGATTAGGTGAGGTGTGTTATATGATCCAGAAGATGATCGGTCTTGGTGACTGTTCTATGTTCACTTGAAAAGAATTTATATTGCGTTAGTGTTGGGCAGAATGTCCTATAAATGGCAGTGAAATCAAGTTTGTTGATAATGTTTAAGCCATCTACACACTTGTTATTTTTCTGTCTACTTTTTGTTTGTTGGTTAAGAAATGTTGGAGTCACCAATTATGACTGTGCAATTGTCTGTGTCTTTCTTTATTGGTATATGAATTTTTACTTCCTGTATTCAAAGGTCTGTTTTTAGGAGAATTGATACTGTGATCATGTGTAGTATCTATATTCCTGCTAACAAATCTACTGTGTCTGATAGAGCCATTCCAGCTACCTTTTCATCACAGTTTGTGTCATGTAGTCTTTTCTGTCCTGTTAATACTTTTTGTCATCTTTATTTTTCGTGTGACTTTCTTGTCAAAGTATGGTTGGGTCTTTGAATGTGGCAGTTCGTCTTTTTATTTTATTTTTTTAAATTTATTTTAAGCAGTTTGTCTTTTAATTGGTATGTTTATTCCATTTGCACTTAATGTAATTGACGTCATTAGATTTAAGTAATATTGATATTATCTACTGTCTTGCTAGGCATATTTTGTTTTATGTGTACTCTATTTTTTTCTGCCTACTTTTAAATTATTTTTTCATTTGTCTTACCTATTGAATTCCTATTTATACATTTTTAAAAAATATTTTTAATTGTGTACTAATTTATTTTTTATTGTTGTTCAGTTACAGTTGCCCCGCCTTTTTCCCCATTGCTCACCCCGCCCCACCCCCCATCCCCACAGTCCATCCCCACATTGCCCGTGCATGTGAGTCCTCTATTTATGTTCCTTTGCTTGCCCCTTCCTCTTCTTTCCTCCGCTGTCCCCCTGCTTCCCTCTGAAAAGAATTGTCAGCTTGTTCTTTATTTCCATGTCTCTGGTTGTATTTTGATCATTGTTTGTTTTGTTGATTAGTGTCCACCTATAGGTGAGATCATATGGTATTTGTCCCTCACTACCTGGCTTATTTCACTTAGCATGATGCTCTGCAGATCCATCTATGCTGTCACAAAGGGTAGGAGCTCTTTCTTTCTTTCTGCTACATGGTATTCCATTGTGTAAATGTACCACAGTTTTTTAATCCATTCAGTTACTGATAGGCACTTAGGCTGTTTTCAGCACTTGGCTATTGTAAGTAACCCTGCTATGAACACTGGAGTGCATAGATTCTTTTGAATTGGCATTTCAGGATTCTTAGGGTATAGTCCCAGCAGTAGGATCACTGGATTGAAAGGCAGTTCCATTTTTAGTTTTTTGAGGATAAAAAACATTCTTTTCATAGGTGCCTTTCTTAGTTCAGTCTGCTGTAACAAATTACCATAAAGTGCATGGCTTATAAACAACAGAAATTTACTTCTGACGGTTTGGAGACTGGAAGCCCAAGGTTAGTAGGTTGGTAGCACAGTCATTCCAGGGAGGACCCCATCGTAGGGTGCAGCCTGCCAACTTCTCTGTGCATCCTCATGCCGTGGAGAGCGGAGAGGAGAAACAAGCCTTCTCCTGACTCTTAAGAGGATATTAGTCCTGCTCATGAGGACCTTACTCTCATGCCTTTATCTAATCTTAATTCCCTCCCAGAGACCCCCCTCTTTTCTAATAACATGACATTCGGAGTAGTGTTCCAACAGATAAATTGTTGTGTGGGGGAATGCAAAAATTCAGTCTCTCATAGTGCCCTAAGGTGTATAATATATATCTTTAATTAATCACATTCTACCTTCAAATAAATTCCAGTCCTAGATGACTTAACTATTCAAATTCTACCCAACATTTAGGAATAAATAATATCAACTCTCGCTTTCTCTGGCCGTTATCACAGTCATTGTCTGTAGTTCTCAGAAGTTCGAGTAGGATGTATCTGGGCATGGATTTCTGTGGCTTTATCTTGTTTGACGTTTGCTGAGCTTCTTGAATCTGTAGGCTTAATTCATGTCTTTTGCCAAATTTAGGAAATTGTCAACCATTACTTCTTTAAATACCTTCTTTTTTTTCTCCCCGCCACATTTGTTCTCCTTTTCTTCTGGGATTCTAATGACATGAGTGTTAACTTTAGTCTCATCCCACAGGTTCCTGAAGCTCTGTTCCCTGCACCGTTAGCACTGTTCACTCTGGTTCAGACTGCATTCTGTCTACGGTGGATATTCAAATTCACTGGCTCTTTCATTAGTCATTTTCATTTTGCTTTTGGGTCCATCCAGTGAGGAGTTGTTTTTGTTGTTATTGTATTTTTCAGCTCCAAAATTTCCATTGGTTCTTAACAAAACTCCTAGAACTGTGCATTAATAAGGGTGAATTCTACCATCCATAAATCCTACCTCACTAAACTGTATTCCTAAGAAACCGATTCTGCGCTGTGCGTGGGGAAAGCACAATGTGTGGTCCTGTGGCTCTAACAAGACACAATGAAAAATCCAGTAAAGTGGAAGTGCTTGAAGTTAATAATTCAGACTTAAAAATCAAATGAATTAAAAAATTTTAGATATCAGTAACCAGAAGTTTTTCGGGCATCCTAAAAATAATTTAAAACCAACCAAAACACTTCATTTGTCAATATTATTTTTTAAAGAACAGTAGTTACTTCTGTCATATCGAGGAATTTCTAGAACTTCAGCATCTTCTTCAGTCTTAAAGAAATTAATATGATACCAAAAAATGCAATCTCTGGGTCCCTTTCTCTTGCTTTAAGAAAATAGTACAGGTATTTACCTACATAATATTATAACAATCCCAACAAAGAGTTTGGCTAGCACCTCTCCGGCATAAAAATGATGTTTGCATGTTAAAGGATAGTACAGAAATGTGAGGAACTAGTTTATCTCTTAAGGCATCAGAGCCAAGGAATTGATTTCCTGATTCCAGAGATAAATTGTTATTGTAACATAACCTACTTCTAAATGGTTGGGATCTCATACTATTTAGGGTTTGGAGCAAGGGGCCAGTGGAATTTAATTGCATTTTCTAGTCCATCTTTCAGAGTTCTGATAACCTCCTCTTTAAAAGTGTTTGAAATTAGAAATTATTTCTAAGTTCCCTCATAACTTTAGAAGTATTTTTCTTGGTCTTCAGAAACTTGTATTCATCCTATGTGGCCATTTAACTGAAATGTAGGAATATAATTTATTGACGAGGAAAAATATGCAGCAATCTAGCACTCTTTCAAGTATTTCAGAAAAAGTTCAAATGATCATGGCTTGCCTGAAACTGTTAAGGTGATAAGATCACCTCACTGGTAGCTAATCTCAGTGCACACCCTGAAAATAGAAGGCAGAAGCGAGTCTGCTAAAGGCTGAACTGTGGCACGAAGGAGGGCCAGGCAGGCCTGATTATCCCTCCGGTACTTTGAGACCACTGATTCGAGCACTCATGGCTTCTCATCATTGTCCTTGTGCAGCTCTTAAGAGAGCGCTGGAGTTGTCACTGCCCAGGTCATTTCTAAGACTCACTTCACAGTAGAATTGGTCCCAACCTTTTGTGAGATAATTGCCTTTTGAAAGAAAAAAAAACACTCACAAAATGTATTTTCTTTCACTTTGCTTACAGACTTCGCATATCATTTAAATGGATGGTTCGAGCTTTCTCTGGATACTTAGCTACAGATCAGCTCCTGCTTCTGTGGGATAGAATCCTAGGGTACAACTCTCTGGAACTTCTTGCTGGTAAGAGTAAGTGCCTCTTTGTAAAACACGTGTGGCTTCTGTAGTAAAGCCCTCTGCCTTCCTAACAGTCACCATCTGTGATTGGAGTTTGAGTCTACAGTTCCCTATCATTGCTAATTCATGAACATTTAGTGGGTTTATCTGCTTAGGAGCCACATACCGAGATGCTGCGACGTGGATACTGTACTTCTGTGTAACTGCCCTACAGTCTTTTCCGATGCATAAGCTAGAGATAGGGGGAACCTTAGAAGCCATCGGGTTTAACTCCTTGGGCATGTTCCTGGCCGGCAGTGCTCACCCTCAGTCAAACACTCCGGTGCAGAGTGACTCCTGCCTCAGCAGGTCACCATTTCACTTCGGGGTAATGGGACTTGCCGAAACACACTCCTCTGAGACCAGCGCCGGCTTCACGTTATTTTCTACTCTCACAAATCCCTCCTTTCCCCAAAGTCTTCCATCTTCCTGGCTAAATAGATTTGTTTTCTGCTACCCTTTCTCAGGCAGCAGGATTTTAGCCATTCCACTGAATACCTCTCCTCAGGGTGTGTCCTACGTTTTGAAAGTATTGTATATAGCTTTTTGTCTCATTCCAAAAAGATATTAGAGTATGTTAAAGAAAGGGGTTCAGTATAAGAAGGTACTTCCCAATAATTAGGACTTTTCCAAAGAAGAACGGGCCTTTTCATTGTCACCTGAAGGGTTAAGAGGTTTTCTGCTCTAAAGGAAATGTTGAATTAGAAGACCTTCAGACCTTTTCTAATTTAAATTATTTCATTCTGTGACTTTTCACCCCTCAGCAAACTGAATTAAAACAGAAATAAATATTGAATACTGCATTTGCTCTAAGCAGGCACCTTAGCAAAAACGTTACTGATGACTAGGTGGAAATTCAGTCCACACTGTTGCATCCATCCGCTTTCCCTGTATGATTTTTAAAGTAAACAGGGCAGAATTTTAGAACATCTAGAAATGCAACTCAAATAAAGAGCCACAGGGGTTTGATTATTTAAAATACACTGTTATTTTTTGGTCTGGATATTTTGGGTTCACTTTTCTTAATTGAGTTATTATGTATAGTTCTTAGAAATATTTTAGTAAATGTTACTGGCTTAATTATGAATTAATTAGAGCCTTTTGAGGAACAGTTTCAAGCAGGGGTGTCAAACTCATTTTCACTGAGGGCTACATCAGCCTCATGGTTCCCTTCAAAGGGCCGAATGTAATTTCAATTCCTTAACAGGTAAGGAGTAGTTACATTTATACTGTTCTACAATTATTTCGGCCCTTTGAAGGCAGCCACAGGCTGATGTGGCCCTCAGTGAAAATGAGTTTGGCAACCCTGGTTTAAAGCGAAGATGCCTTAGTGTTCATGACAGAGTTGCTTAAAATAAAAGTAATAAGAATAGTTTAAAAGACCAAAGTAAATATTAGCATTTCTATGTTTCACGTGAAACATGATTTCAGTTGAAAATATGCTAAAGTGTGGACCTCTTCTCCTTGGCACGCCAGCCTGTGCTGTTGGAAGGGCTGGGCAGAGCCAGCACGCAGCAGTCGGAAAGGCGCTCCTGTGATGTGACACCAGGATAAACACAGGGTGTGAGCACAGGAGCCTTTGGATGCCGAGGTCAATTAGTGAGCTGCTCTCTTTTCCTCTTCTTATCTGCATTTGGAAAAGCAATTTTCCACCACGTAAAACTCTTTCCTGCCACAGCAGAAAGTGTGACCATCCTGTCGGGCTTTCACGAACTCTGTTAAATGATACACGAAAAAGGAAGTAGCGCTCACACTCCTTAGCCTCCAAATGTCTCCATTGTCAAGTACGGTTCCACGTTTTAGGAAGCTGTAAAGAAGCTGCTGGTCCACGTAAATGGTTTTTGTCGATATTGTTGCAACCAAAGAAGCTCAGTGACTTCAAAGTACTTAAGTTTCCTCTTTTTCAGTCAAAGGGTAAATTCTTCGTCCCAGATCTCTTGAATGCCTTGTTACATATTAAATTACCCCAGCCGATTAACTTTGAGACTTCTGTTTTACCACTACTTTTTTTCCCCCAGAATTTTTGTAATTGTAATGTTTTTTTTTGCCATGCTCTCCAAAATCTGTTGTCTCCTAGAAAAATGCCTGTGCTTCCCAGTTGCTAGGTGCACTCTGCCTCTGCTGGGGAAATCAGGAGGCCTGGATCCTGCCTTCTACTCCTGAGGCACAGCAGACCCCCTGTGGGAGCCCGGGCCACCAGGGCGTCACCCGCACGCCATGCCTAGCAAACCACTCTGAGGGACAGCTGAGGAGACTGTTCTTAGGAAGACACAGATTTCCGTGTCAGGAATAAGCCATGACTGCTCACCTTTGACCCCAGTAGTGTCATCACGTAGTGGTTGGATGCTCAGTCCAGAGCCAGGTGTATTCGGGCCACTGTTTTCAACCTGTGTGACTTCACACACGCCACCCAAACTCACTGTGCCTCAGTTTCCACGTTAGTAAAATGGCGCTAATAGTAGTATTTAACTCATTGAGTTGGGATAAGGATTAACTGCATGATCATTATTTGCATAGTAAAAATATGTGTGTATACATATACTCATGTATTTGCATTAGCTTTGCAGCATATTGGGAACCAGTCTTCTAGGTAATGTAGTAGATTTCATTTCCTAAAACTCCATACTCGTTGGGTAGTCAGTGCATTGCCACCACTGGTAATGAAATGAAAGGGGTGAGGGAGAAGTCCAGTCACCCCCAGGGAGGATTGGCTTCTCATGTGGGCCCTTCCACTGTTCATGCTGGCATGTTCTTCACGTGTTAGCATTGCTTTTTGTTCAAATGCACATGTTTAATGGAAACAAAAATCCAAATGTTGTCTTCTACTCAAACTATAATGTTAACCTCTACTGGCTTTTCCCAAAGCTTCAACTGGTTCCTACAGCCGGCGTGAAAACAAGCGCCAGGTTGGACTGACAGCAGCCCGCCCTGCCCGCGCATCCATTTGTGACCCCTCAAGAAGGCTCAATGCCGAGGATAAAAAGAGAAATAGGACATATTATAAGATATTTTTACGTAAAGGTGTCACTGCCGCGTTTTTATCAGGGTGTCACCTCAATACATAGGAAACATGATGTGCTATGTTTATACATTCAGTCTCCATGTAACTTTCTCTATTGCATGAGTAAGAAACACCGGCATCAAAATAAACCGTAATTTATAAGATGGGCATTAGAGCTTCGTGCCATTTAAAAACTGTTACAGTTTAACTTGCAAGTATAAAGGAACAATTTCTCAAATGGCTTTTTTAAGACTGTCAAATTGCCCTTTCCCCCCACACTGTGAGATCGGTTCATCCAGCTGTCAGGTGCTGCTCTGCAAAGGACAGAATCTCCGCTGTGGCCAGACTGGCACTCCCCATGCAGGCGTGTGGCCAGGCGAAGCACTAGCCCTCAGCTCGAGCAGGGCGTGTGGGCGCAGCCACGACTCTGTCGGCCCAATGCGTGTAGGCCGGCAGTTAAACCAGTGTGCGTTCTTTTCCAGTCCTGGCAGCTGCGGTGTTTGCCTTCCGTGCGGTCAACCTGATGGAGGTGACATCACTGGCTGCAGCTGAAGTAAGGATAAGTTTCACTCCCGTGGATGGAAATAGCTCCCAAGATTCTGCCAGCCTGGGCACTTCAGCCCAGACGCACAAGGCACACTTTACTCGTAGCCTGGTTTTTAACTTGGGTGAAACCTGCAAGTTACACTAAGTAATATTAAGTATTCAAAGCTCCTTAATGAGTTGAAAGTAATGTTCTTGTGAGGGAGTCGTAAACAAGGCTGTTATAGAAAACCATTACAATCATTACGGGAAACAATATACCTAGTAGTTTTAACAGAAACCATTGGGTCTTAGGTTGTGCTTTCGTAGTAGTGTTCCTATGTGTTATGCTCATGCAACAAGGAAAAACCGGTTTAGAAAGTGGGAGGGCATGCATTTGGATGATGCAGTAAAGACACATGAGCTTTTCTGGTTATTTTTAATTGTGAGTTAATTATTTAAAGCTGCTTTCTTTTTACTAGTAAAAGTTAGACCTGAAACGTGGTTAAATTAAGTGGTGGCTTACTGTATTACTCAGTTATCCCTCAAAGAAACATAAATTTTATCCTTAAAATAGCTGTCTACATTCTTTGTTTAAAGGGAAGAGGATGTTTATGCATCTTGCAACTGAATAAACATCACTTCCATCTCAGAATGGTTTCCTGAAGTCAGCTCCTTTTCATACTACTACAACAGAACTAGGGCTCATAGCATACGTTTATTTATAGAAGCAAGTTGAAATGTTAGACCTCTTATAAACTCATGCTACCTTGTATATTTGAAGAAGGCTCAAGGCTACAGTCCTTGTTAGCATTTTGAACATGTTCTAACATTAAGATACTCAGAAAAGAGAAGGGAAGTTGTAGCTTTATTCCAGAGGGCTAGGACAAACCTGAAGACCTTCCGAGTGTGTGCCGATGCCAGAATTACATTGTACTGGTGTTTCTCCTGTACCTTATTGTATAGGCTTCACTTCGCTGATCAGAATACTGACATTAATAATTCTTTGTTTTCTGTTTCAGGCAGTTCTTGCTGACCTTTCTACTTTAAAAGTTATGCCTCTTCTTCAAATTTTTTTGTTTGCCACTGTCACCTGATCTTCTTCAAGGTCACTGAGAACTCATCTAGTTTTTCAATAGAAACCAATCATGAACTATGCAAAGTCTGCATAAAACCAAAATTAAACTTCGCACATATGCCAGTATAAGATCATGTTCCCTCCTTAGTTAAACCTAGGTAGTTTTTCACTTTTTGAGAAAATAACTCAGCACACCAAATATTGCACTGCATGCTGCTGATTTTTCAAGAAAGAAGCAATAGACTTGACTTCTGCTAAATCGAGCATACTTTGTATATAATCCTGCCTTGGAAAAAGCATGTAACAATATATGCAATAAGAACTACAGATACTGTAATAAACTTGAAGAGGTCATGTAGCCTCTGGGACAACTCTTTTATGTCAGTTTGTAAATTTATCTCTAGATACTGTATTGTTTTGTCTTATAAATTGCTCTTCCTCAGAACCAGGGGTGGGGTAGGATGTGGTAAGACTTGAAAAAGATCATGCTTTTAAGGAGAGATTTAAATGTACTTAGTGTCTTTAACAACGTTTCTCTCACCCGAGGTCTTCTAGATCCCTGTCCATTTTTTTCTCCCTTAATGTTTTGTACTGGGGAATGTCAGATGCAGTTGGGTCCCTCTGACAATATTACAGTCATTATTTTCTGAAGAAGAAATCAAAAACGATGGAGTGATCTGTTCGAACTTCTCAACCTTCCATCCTTTGGTTACCAGACTTGACGCTGCTGAGGTCAGTTGCTGGAGTCTGTTACTTTGCAAATTATACAAAGAGGACACCTAAGGAGGCAAAGAAGGGCGTGAAAAACCCAAACCGTATTTGCTTTTGCAGGCAGTTGGCTTAATGAGATTTACTTCTAGGGAAGAGCATCTCAGAGAGACTAGAACTAGGTGCTAGATGTTCATTCCAGAACTGAAGACATTATGCAAGGCATCACTCTTATTTTGGTCTTTATTGTAAGTGAATATTACTGTATATTAGTTCCTAAAGGCCTACCACTTATGTAATATGGAATAATAGTAGAGGAAAAGAAAAAAGTCCAACAACCATTGTCTTTTGATTTTGGGCTCAAATTCTAGATGCTGATCATTTTAACAAAACTCTAAATCAATAGATTGATACTCTTACTGAATGCTTAGAATTGTATTGTTTTATCCAAATGTATTCATGAGTCATTCATTTATAGAGTATATATTAAGAATGGTGTGAGGTTTAGCATAATACTGCAAGTGTGGTGGAGTTTGATATAACTAGGTATTAATTTGAAAATATTATACGCTTTTATTCATCAGGCACTTATATTGACTTATTAAGGACTGAATAATTTATTCAGGGATTGATTCCTATTAAACTCCATTTCATTGTTTTTGCGGGCCATGCACTTAGATCATATGCTTTGTCGTTCTGTGTGTGCACATGCACACTCATCACGAGGATGATTGTGTGCGAATCTAAGACTGTTACCTCCCTCCTTCCCTCGCTCTGAGAAAATGAGGAAACAAATGTGTCAGGAAGAGAGAGTTTTAAGTGATCGGGGCCAAATTTGTGCAGATACGCCCATCCTTGGCCTCTTTCTTTAGGAGAATATTCATGAGCCTGTTAAGAGCAGCAGTCTAGTGGCCCAGCGAACAAGCGGTGTGCTTCCAGCGGTAAGTCCAGAGATATTTCACTCTCTTGCCTGTGCAGCGGGGGCAGGGCGGACAGGCGGCAGGAAATTATTGTGCGTGCTGTGTGTACCTCACAGGACCGAGTAAGACCAAATGGGAAAACATATTTGAGAGGGATTTTTTTAAACTGCAAAGCACCAAGCAAATACGAAGCATTGAGAATTAGCTTTAAGTGTGGCATTTTGAGGTCCAGTGGTAGAAGAGAACCCATGAAGATGGTCCATTCTCATTGGTGTTCACATGATTTGATTTGGTAATTTGAGACTGTATCTATTAAAAAAAGAATGTAGCCTAGCACAGCAGATGCTTACATTTGGAACAAGTGGCCCCAGCCAGTAGTTCGGGATCTGAATCCCAAAGCCAAACCTGGAGGCTGCCACCCATTTTGCTGCCGTCACAAACCCCGCTCAGCCGTGTGCTGTTCTTGGCTGCCTGTTGAGATACTGCATGGAGGGCAGTCAGCTGTCTTGCCCACTCCATCTCTAACTCTGACTGCACCCCCTCACACTACCTCCCTGGGCTTCCTTTCCCCTGCGTTCTCCTCAC
>PVKM010038524.1:0-14092 GCA_004027735.1 Carollia perspicillata
TAGCACAGACATGTAGCAGGTCGGCTAAGAGTTGAGAACAGAGTTGGAAGGGGGTGCAGAGGCCTGAACTGAAAGGGCAGGGGATGACTGGGGACCTTGAGCAGACTAGTTTGGGCAAAGCATAAGGTTTCTTGGATTGTTGCCAAAGAAGGAAGGGCACGATGGGGTTGTCTGGCCCAGAGACGGGCCTTGAGACTCACCCTGGCAGGGAGGAAAGCTCAGGATTTCCGCCCTGACTGGACTGGTCAGGATTTCCGCCCTGACTGGACTGGGATTGTGCTCACCAGAAGTGTGGGAAGGGTTGTTAATGACTGTCCTCCGCCGGCTGCAGGCTGCAGGCTGCCAAGGGTCAGTCTGATAAGAGGGAAGAGATAGACTCCTTGAGTTTTATCCTCCTGACAGCTGCCTTCTCTCTGCCGGCCCCACAGGCACTGACAGTCTGTTGTGCTGCTCTTGCTCCGTCCTCTCCTTCCTGAAATGCACAGGCCCTGGCTTCAGCCCAGCTGGGTTTCCCCTGCCTGCCCGCCAGCTCCCTTCCCATCTGTGGCCAGATGAGGTCCACACTGGGGAGGGTCAGTCCTGGCAACACTGAGCCAATTCTGCGCCTGACCTGGGGGTGGGAAGCCATCTAGGGTGGGGCCAGGGCTCTGGGCAGAGCAGCGACTCCCAGACCTGGACGGTCCATTGTGGTCTCAGGGTCACCCTGCTGCTCAGCCAGCCAGACCTGGGGACATGGGGCTCTCGGGGAGTTCCACCTTTGCCACAGAGCGTTGGGAGCTCCAGCTGGTTCGCGAGAAAGAATGGGGTTGGGGATCTGATGGAGTTTGTGCAGGTGGCTTTGGCCTCCCTGAGTGGAATGAGTTGGAGGGGTCTCTGTGGTAGATCTGGGGCTAGTGTAGTGACGGGTGACAGTTCCTTGGATAACGTGGTGATGGTAGGTGTGGAGAGAAGTAGAAAGATGAGCAGTTCAGGTGGTAAAAGTCGGGTGGCCTTTGTAAGAGGTTGCCTGAAGAGGAGGATGAAGGGAGGAGGAGCCAAAAATGACTCTCACGTTTCAGATTTGGATGGATGAGTTTGGTTTGGGGCAGGTTGAGTTTGAGGTATTTTGGGGTACCTCTAAGGTATGTCCTCTGGGAGCAGCATCCAGAAATGAGTGGGATAGATGGGTCTGGAGGGCAGGGGTGTGTCAGGCATTTTTTGAAAAGCCAGGCAGCATTCTTAAGAGGCTGAGAAACAGGTTTGGAAAAGGTTCCTCCCAAAACCCGTTGCCAGATGGAATGTAACCTGGGGTCCTGACATTCCACCGCATTCCTTGTCCAGGGTCATCTCCTCTTCCCTGACCACTTCAGCTGGCTCAGGGCCTGGCCAGGCAGAGAAAGACCCTGCCCTGCGTAGTCTTCCCTGTGGTTGGGGGACTCTGATGGTGGGCACTGCTGACCCCAGGCTTCCCAGGAAGGCAGAGCTGAGCGTGTTGGAGCCTCCCCCACCATCTGCGCATCTGGGTAGTGTCCCTGGCTGAAGGGCGATTTAGGTCCTGGCCAGATCTCGGCTGCTGCTGGGAACCCCAGAGCCACTTCTGTTCCTTTGGGCTCGTGGGTCTCTCAGCTGGGCTGACCTCTCAAGGATGGGGTTTTTAGGGACAAGTCAGGGCAGCCCTTCTGTGTCAAATAGCAAGTGATACTGTCTTAAGTGGCTTTTAAAAATCCTTTTAAATGAAATGGAAAATAGTTATATATGGGTACAAGATTGTATCAGTTGGACTTCTTCAGTTACGAAGGCCAAAAATCTAGAGTGCCCTTTGATAAAAGGGAACCTGTTGATTTGTGCCTGAGAGAATTGCTGGCTATGTACAGGGATGACGAGGGGCTCAAACAACACCCCTGTCACCCTGCCCTTCTCCATGGTGACACTGTTCAGTTCCCTGTGATAGAAGGCGCCTGCCACCTGTGCAAGCCCCCATCCCCTCCGCGTCCCTCACCAGGATTCCCACAGGAGTTGTGGCATCACTTGGAATTGGGTCCCATGCCTAACTTTGAACCAAGCACGGTGGCTGGATGTGTTTGGTGCTCTGGTTGGCCAGGCCTGTGTTTCATGGCACAGACGTGGTTCCTGAAAGGAAAATGGGGTGCCGTCCAGCCTAACGACACCATGTATTAGGGCAGTAGGCAGTGCAGGGTATGCATCTGGGCCCTTGGAGACTTTTCGGTGACTCCCAGCCTGATATGTCAGAAACATACTGTAGACACACTAATGAGGATTTATTGCCATTTATTAATTTACCTCGTTAGGAACTAAATGCTAGAATGTAGAATGGAACTTAGGATCACCGAGTCATTCCATTTACAGATCAGCAAATGGTGCCTAAGAAGTTTGCCTTTTATCCTGAGATCAGAAGCCAGGTCATCTGACTTGTAGGCTGAGGGCTCTCTCCAGAACGATATGTGGCATCTTGTAGGGAGGAGCCCCTTAGGTTCCCGGGCTGCCACCCACGAGAAGTCATTCATCCCCTGCACTTCAAGTCAGAGAGCTGACATAAGCAGGCTATTGCAAATGTCACTTCTTCATGGTGGCCCCAGGCCATTTGCATGGCGGTTGGTGTTAGGCAGGGATCTGTCTGAGATGGGGGAGATGCTCGCTGTGACTTAACCTGTCCCAGTAAAAAGAAGAGGCACTGGCCCTGTCCTGGCTGGCTTCTGCCTCATGCCGCCTCCGTGCCCTCTTGGTCTCTTCTATCATCTTATCATCTTGGCTTCTTGAATGCTTACTGCTCTGTGTTGTTTCCTGCTGGCGCCTGGGTGAGGTTGTGGCTCCAGGGCTGCTGTGCTTTCTGGATTATTTTGGGGTGTTTCCTTTGGGGGAGAGGTAGGCCTCTCTGTTTCTCCCTTGGAAGAGAATGCCCAGCACAGTGGTGCTAATTTTGGGTACAGACAGACAGCATGATTTTGGCCTCAGTTCCCATCACCCCCTAATTTGTGAGGGTCCAGATATTGGAGCCAGCTCGGCAGAGCCAGGAAGGGGGTGTCGTAGAAAGACCGTTTGGCTTCGAGCCTGCAGTTTAGCTAGAGGAGACCTCATATTCAGTCTGACACATGCTTCTTGCCAGGGGTGGGTTGCTCCCCTGGGCCTGCAGGCTGACCAGGGAACGCTGTCCCTGTGAGGGGCTTCGGGCTACTGAGAATCTGAGTTACGTATAAACAAAATGCTGGAGGTCCTGGCAGCGGGCAGGCAGTTCTCACCAGCTCCTGGGTGCCCGGGGAGTGAGGTGGGCTCTTCCGAGTTTGGGGCTGAAGTCCTCTTTCACTCCGACCACCTACCTCCTCAGGCACATTTCTTTCTGCCCTTCAGATACGTGCTGACAGCCGGTTCTCTCCGGACCCGTCTGCCAGCCCAGACTGACCAGTGTGCTCTGTCTGCCCTTCTTGCTCAGCTCCCAGAGGTCCTCCGCTCTGCCTCTTTCTGTCTGGGGCTGTGTTCTGAGCCTGGGCCAGATCTCCCTGTTCCCTTGGGCTTAGCCACATGGTCTGCTCTTGCCCCTGCCTGCTTCCTCTCCGTGAGGCTGCAGCTCGGTAGGACCTCGGGTACATAGTGTTTTGCAGCTTACAGTCATTGCTTATTTCATCTTGGCAGGGACTGCGAGATAAATAGGGCAGGCATTATTATGCTCATTTTACAGATGGAGGGCCTGAGGCGCAGAGAGGTATGGTTTGCCCAAAGACACAATTGTCGAATAGCAGAGCAAGTCCTGCAGTTGAGGTCCTCTGGGTTTAGTCCAGGGCATGTGGTAAAATGTTAACTCATAGGCACATATTGGGTTGGGGATACCCCAGTTTCACTAAGGAAGGCCAGGGGCATGAAAGCAGGCTCTGGCCCCACCTCTTCACAGCCGCAGGTCGCCCCTGTGCAGCCCATGTCCCAAACAGGCACCATCATGTGGGCCATCCCCGTGTAACCGAAGGTACATAATGGAGCCGGACAACAGAGACCACTCCCTGGGGACCATCATAATGGACCCTGGTCTCTGTATTTTTTCCCTCCCTGTTTCCCCAGAGTTGACAGTAATGCATGTCACGTCGGATCATCTTTGCAGGGAGCAAATATAAGTTGGGCCAGCTCCCGGAGGAGGAATGGCTGAGGGGACTGGGAAGGGTTCCTCTCACTCGTACAAGCCCCATACTCTCTTCCTCTCCTCTCTCCCTTCCCCCTGGGGAGTGGGTCAGAGGCGGTGGAAGGCTGCCTTCATGCCTACTCATAGCAGCTGATACTGCCACTTTCCAGAGGTGGCAAAGCGGATTACCTAGCAACCTCAGGGATGGTGGTTCCTCCCAGGGGCCCTGCCAGAGACAGTCCTGTCATATGATCAGCTCCTCCATGAAGACGAAGATTGCTCAGCCAGAGCAGGGGAAAAATGAAAGCAGGCGTGTGCTGGGCGTGACCCAGCCTGCAGCTGCGTTCTTCAGTTCACCAGCTACCTGCTTTCTGCATCCTGGAGACGAACATTAGTGACAGAAGGAAGAGCTGGGCACAGGGCAGGAGCTGGAGCTGGAAGTTACCCAGCACCAGGCTGGGCAGGGGCAGGGCCTCTACCTGGAACTTCCAGGGTCTCTGTTGGAAAATCGACGTCCAGAGGACACAGCAGTCGAGCAGAGGGCTGACTCTGAGCTCCTCTATCCTCTTACTTCACTTCTCTCTACTCAACTCCTGGGGGAGGGAGGGGACATTGCTTCCTTTTAATTTCCTGGTCCCGGCGTGGATACAGACACCTTTGGGTTTCCATTAGCATAGCTGCCACAGGCTGACCTTTTCAAAAGACATGACTAAAGATAAAAGAGGAACAAAAGAAAGCTAAAGATAGAGTGTATGCAGAATAAAACAGTCTGGCTCACAATATACAGGTTACTGGTTTGTCTCCAAAATACCCCACCCTACTAGAGACACCTACTTTGGGGGCCAGCACACCTGCACCTAGAGTCTCTGGCCTCCCAGTCGCCTGTCTCCCTGTCTAAGGCACCCCTCAGGACACATCCCACCATGAATCCTCTCCAGGGCAGCCTGTCCCACCCTCCTCTCTGCCCAGGGCTCATTGGTTAGAGGGGACAGTGTGGCTCCTTCCTTAGGCCACATAGGGGATTGGTATCTACATGACTACACCTTGTAGGAGTGCCATGTATTCTTAGTAATCCTTGTTCTGGGACTGATCTCTTGACACAGTGCTCAGGCCCCAGCTTAGCCCACAAGATGCCATAAAAGGGCTGGTGGTTCTCCAACATTTGATTTTGGCAGGAACTGTACAAGTCTCCCCACCCGGTCTTGCTTCCCACTGGCCACAAGAATAGAAACTAATAAGCTGGCCTGGTGGCTGGAAGTTTGGGGATGAGTTGGGGGAAAGATTGTTTTGTTTCTTTAAAAAAACAAGAAGAGCACTTTGAAGTCACCTAGGCTGGATGAAGGAAGTAGATAAGAACCTGACCACAAAACAGTTTCCAGCTTCCCGGCCGCCTCGCATCCTGTCTGGCGTGTGAGTGGTGCTCAGGCGTCAGGAGTCAGGTCTCCACACTCCAGATCGCTGCCCTCCAGCACACACGACACTCCCATTTCGTACCAAGTGTTCAGTCACCAAAAAAAATCCGAAGAACCACTGCCTCACGGGGGATCGTGGGGGATAGAAGAAGGGAGGTTGTCAGTCACAGTCCACTGTCCCTACACTGCTGCTGAAGGAAGCCCTGCTGAGAAATTGGCCCTGTGCAAAGCAGGCCTCTCTGCCTGCAGCCCTGGTTGTCATTTTCACGGTGTTGCGTGGTGCCAGAGGCTTTGGCCGACATTCCACTTGAGTGGCTTGGCCACGAGGACTGAAACGGTAAGCCAGGGGTCTTATCAGCCCAGTGAGGCATTACTGGGGCTGATGACAGATAGCCTTGTTCTCACCTTGCCCTGCAGGTGAACACTGGCCCTCGCTGAGGGAGCCGCGCTGCTCCTGACTCCCAGTGGCCGGGCTGGGAGAGGGGCAATTCGGAACCAGGGCTGGTGCACTCTGGGGAAGGGCGCTTTTGGACTCTCATGTCCCAGAGGCTCCGTCAGCACTCTTGGGGCTGGAGCTTGTCCTGTGTGTCAGAGCTTCCGGCCAAGCCCATCCTAGGATGTGCACCCAGGAAGAGCTGGGGCCTGCCACCGGGACTCCTGTTGGGCCGTGTGTGAAGACTGCACAGACCCCAGCCCTGCAGCCTCCCTGCCAGTGAGGCCATCGGTCACCTTGCTTCCAGGGCCTCTTTCTTGCGTGTCACAGTTCTGGGGGTTGCATTATGACCTCTCCCCCGACATTCCCTCCCTTCCCACAGAGGATAGATGCTAGAGTTTTAGGTCGAGTCCTACTCTGGGCCTGGGCTAAGGCCTGGCTAGAGTTTTGAGTCACAGAGCCTATGGTCTGTAATCTAGAAGCATAGCTTCTCCCTTCCCTAGGTGTGCTTTGGTAGGACTTGCATGTGCCCTAGCTCGGCCCTTCTCCGTCAGCCCCTGCTGGGACCTAGCAGGCCCTAGCCTCCTTCAGGGTGGCCAAACTTCCAGGGCTGACAGGTAGAGGGAGGGGAGTTCAGGGCAGAGCCCCTTGTCATGGTCTGGGCTTGGAGGGGGCAAGAGAGGGCAGTGGCGGGAAGCAGAAACACGTGTCCTGTTCCTTTCTCCCAGGTGAGGGCAGGAGTGATCCGATTTGGGAATTCCTGGTGTTGCTCTCCAAGGGCTGGGAGAAAGAAGGCTGTTGGGAGTTGGGGGGAAGCCCTGCCCCTTTCTGCTGTCTTGTATGAGTCACCGCTCCTTTAGGAGAGCATCCGCCCTTTGCCTCCAGCTCCTGGTGCTTCCTCCTCAGTCTCTGCCTTACCCTGCGTGTTCCAGGGAGCTGTCTGGGTGTGCTGGGCTGTGTTTTCATGAGCTGAGTCCCTGCCACGTGGGTGCACGTGTTGGGGTGAGGGGGCTGAAGGCTGCCTGGAGAAACCATTTACTTCTCTATCCCCCCTCCAACCAGGGTGACGGAGTGCAGCGACACTCTTTTCTAGACATTCTCTTAGACCCACCCTGGCCCTCCTGCCCCAGGGGAGGGAGGGTGTATGTGTGTTTAGGGGGCAGCGTTGGGGGGATTGGATTAACCCACGATTAACTCTGCTCTGAGAAGAGTTACAAAGGAGAGTTCCCTTTGATAAGAGTGAGTTTGATGGGGACCATGATCCTTTTTCCCGAGGGGGGCTGTAAGTCGAGGATTGACTCCTCTCTTCTTAAAGCCCTCGACTTTGCCCTTCACTAGTGCTCTGGCTGGCTGTGCCCGTCTGCAGGCCTCTGGGGTAGGCCATGGAATCCTGTCACCAGCTCCCATCTCTTTAGAAGGCAAGGCCCACAGGTGGGACCTGGGATGCCTGTCTCTGAGGTTAGCTGCCCCCTGATACCCTTGGAAGGGATAGCTAAGGGGACCCCTGGATGGTGGGAAGCCTGGAGGGGCCGGGGAGAGTCCCAAAACAACAGGAGCTTCAAAGCCCTGGAAAGAAGGGCTCTGCTCTAGGGCAGTGATGGAGCTACATACAAGGAGGGAGAGGGCTGGGGCTCTCCTCGTGCTGTTTGCCACTTCCGGGCAGCGATAAATAGTTGCTGAATGAATGCCTTCTCGTTCTTCTCTTGAGATTCAGATCATAGCCCAGACATCTAGTCGAGGGCAGAGGAAAAGGAGGGCTGGGCGTCTTCTCTGCCTGCAGTAAGAGTGTGATCTAAATCATAAAGGTGATGAATAACTGAGCTACCTGGTGCCCTGACCTTGTCTTTCAAGGGAATCAGAGCAGACTGTGAGCACCCTAGGTCCCTGACCTGGGGGGCAGAGCTGGGCAGTAAGGTCTAAAACCCCTAGCTCTCCAGACTCCCCTCTGGCTTGCCCTGGGCCACCATTCACTTATCTCACTCTCTGCTTTCTTTAAAAGTCTCCAAAGAGCCCTGGCTGGTGTGGCTCAGTGGATTGGGTGCTGGCTTGTGAACCAGAGGGTCACCAGTTCAATGCCCAGTCAGGGCACAAGCCTGGGTTGCAGGCCAGGAGGCAACTGAACATTGAGGTTTCTCTCCCTCTGTTTAGCTCTCCTTTCCCTTCTCTCTGGAAATAAATTAATTAAATAAATAAAAGTCCCCAAAGAAATTTAGATGTGTTTCCCAGTCTCCTACCTTTAGGGTCTTCCACCTGTCTCCTGCTTCTCTTAATGTCTGAGGCTTTCAACCCTGTGCAGAAACCCCTTATTAACTGTCTCTTCTAGACTCTTGCTGCCAAACTGGCAAACTCTGTGTAGTCTGATGAGGTGACAGGCTCTGTGACCCAGAAGCCCTGCCACAGGATGGACGTGGCACTCTTTACTGTGCAGCCTCGGGGTGAGGGTCACTGGGTCAGAGCTGATGCTGAACCTCAGGTCTGTGCTGTCCACCACACCTCCCTGGAAGCTGCTGCCTGCCGCTGCAGGGAAGGGAGAGGCGCTGCCTGTGGTTAGCCGGGAAAAAGGCTTTGAAGCCAGACCCTGGCAGCGCTGTCCTGGGGGAGGTTGGGGTGGGGCTACGGGTGCTGAGGAACCCGTGATGCCTATTCAAGATCATGGGACTCCAGCCCACAGGAGTTGTCCAAGCTGGAGCTGGGGCTAACAAACCTGTGCTGCTTTTTTTTAAAAAAAATATTTATTTATTTTTAGACAGAGGGAAAGGGAGGGAGAAGGAGAGGGAGAGAAACATTAATGTGTGGTTGCCTTTCATGCACCCCTACTGGGGACCTGGCCCACAACCCAGGGATGTGCCCTGACTGGGAATTGAACCAGTGACCCTTCGGTTCGCAGGCTGGCACTCAGTCCACTGAGCCACACCAGCCAGGGCGAAACTGTAGTTCTCAACATGTGAAAACCTGGAGCGTAGGCACTGAGCTAGGAGCTTTATGCTTCTCATCCTTATAGAAATTCTCCGAGATGGGTGACAGTCCCATTTCACAGATAGGGACACAGATCAGAGACGTCAAATGGTTAACAGCTGGCAAGTGGCAGTGCCGTTCTGTGAATTCAGGTTTTTCTGGGTGCTTTCTCCGTTGGGAAGGCTTGCCCGGAAGGGGGCTGTGAGCTGGTTTGAACAGATGCGAGAGCCGACAAGTCCTGGCCAGGGCGGACTTGCAGCCAGCAGCCTGCGGGGCCCAGGGGAGCGTGCAGAGGGAGTGCAGGCAAGCAGCCCCGGTGAGTCCCTGCTGACGGGATATTAAGAGTGGGGCATTCGTCCGTTCCCACGGCCCAGACAACTTCCATCGCTTTTACACACGTACCTTTCCCACTGCCTCCGATTTTTTAAGTCAGGTTCATACCTGGGGCCTCGTGTTTCCTGGCGGTCCACGAGAAGTTAGAGAAAGCTTTCACTTCTAGAATGTCAGAGCTGGAAGAGTGGGGGCCAAATGTAATTATCAGTTATCACTTTCATCTGCACACTTACATAATGATTTATAAAAATGGCTGCAAAGTATTTTTTCATTGCCATTATTTTTGTTCTTATAACCCTGGGGTCGTATAGAGAGACAGTAGTGGGACAAAGCGGTGTTGATGCTCACTGTGTGTAGGCCAGTGCTAGGTCCTACAGTGATAAGAAATGACGAATTACAAATAACGTGATCTCTGCGCTTAGTTTGTATTTTAAGTGAAGGAGAGAGACACATCTTTTTAGGTTCCATGTAGGGCCATAATGCAGGTTCCGGCACAAATAACGCCCCTAATTTTTATTACAAAATCGCAAGCATGTAATTCTGTAAAATAACAATATCACACTCAAGCACACCACATGACATTTTAGGTGAAATGTTCAAATCAAAACTAAAGTATTACATGCATATTATTACCCTACCAACCACACTCAAGTGGACGTCACTTCTGCTGAACCCTGTATATATGGGCCAGATTTAGCCCATGGTCCAAACTAGTTTATAACCCTTAGAGGGTAAGGTATGGTGAGAGATGAGGCTTAGGAGGGTGGCCTGATTTGGGGACCTCTAGATGCAAGTGACCTTGGCCCCGTGAGTAAGGGTACCCCCTCCCATCTGGTATGCTTTTGAGTGCAGGAAGGTGGCGAGTACGTGCCTGAAGTGCCGCATGGATGTGCTGAAGAGGCAGTTGAGAACGTGGGTCTAGAACCCAGGGTAGAAGGGCAGGCTGTTAGATTTGAAAGGGCATGGTGCATAGTAGAGAAGCAAAGAAGAAAAAGGGGCTGAGGGCAGAGCCCTCAGGGTGTCTTAGCAGCTCCAACAAGGAAGGTCTGAGTCCAGAAGGTAGGTCGCAGAGACTCAGAAGTCCGAGTGCCGGTCAGCAGGAGCAGGTGGGAGATGACCATAGAGGAAGAGGGCGGAGGTTTCCTAACTGTTAAAGTAATCCTGGCCTGGGAGGAAAACAGCTTGTCGCCTGGTGACAGCCCTGATTCCATTTCTCTCTTTTTTTTTAAAGATTTTATTTATTTATTTTTAGAGAGAGGGGAAGGGATGGAGAAAGAGAAGGTGAGAAACATCAATGTGTGGTTGCCACTCACCTGGCCCACAACCCAGGCATGTGCCCTGACTGGGAATTGAACCGGCAACCCTTTGGTTCACAGGCCCACACTCAGTCCACTGAGCTATACCAGCCAGAGCCCCATGCCTCTTCTGATGTAATGGAAACTAGAGGCTGGGGCTGCTGCAGACAGGTTGGGGATGTGAAGAGAGTCAGCTGGGCCTTTTATCAAGGGCGTCCACGTGGCCCAGATGCCTCTCTCCCTGTGAAATGGTAAAGTGGCGTGGAAGAGGGGCTGAAGGCCGGGGCGGCCTTCTCCAGCGAAGGCTGCTCAGACCAGGTCTGCCCACCCCTGCCCTCACCCTACTGTGGACTGAAATGAGGGGGGTGGGAGAGCCGTTTTAATTGGGGCTTTTGATCGGCTTACCCCAGGCTATTGCAGTCTGCTTCCTTCAGTGTGCTGGCTGGAGTTCTGTGAATCTCACTGGAGATGGTTTGATACGCCCTCCCTGGAGACGGTACTGGCAGGAATCCCTTGTTCCCTGGTACAAATGGTTTAATCCAACTCATCCTGGCAAGATGGCACTGTAAATGTATACTCTAAACACATAGCAGTAATATGTAAAGAGATAAAATTCTAAACACATGGTCATGCATCCCCCTCCCTCCCCCCACACCACATGAAAAACATCTCTTTGGTGAAAAATGGGACAGGAACACAAAGAAGAGGGCAGGGCTGAAGCTGCAGGCCCACTGGTCTGAGTCTGTAAGCAGGCAGAAGTAGCTGGAAATCTGGGCTAACAGAGCTATAAAGTGCTGCACACGAAGCATGGAATTAGAGCTAGTTCACTGCTGGACCCGGGGCTGGGAAAATAGGCTGGAAAAAAGTTGCTTTCAGCCCTTCCCTGGGGTCCTCACAGCCTGGATGCAAACTGAGTTGGTACTGTAAGATTTTATTCTGGATTGGGAGACCCAAAGGTCCTGGGGAACAAAGGTGAGAACCCTTCGACAGGGAGAGAAAAGTAAAATATTAGAGAAAAGATGAGCTTGCATACTGAAATTCGGAAACACACGAGAAACACTAATGCGAGAAAAAAAAGAACAAAACCAAAAATTTCCCCCAGAAGAAATGAAAATAGCAATCAGAAAAGTCTGTCATATAAATTAGGTTTAGGATCCTCAGAAAGATAAGGAAACATGCAATTCATTAAAGAAGGAGAAATTATGAAAGAAAAAGAATGTGTAAATATAAAATTTTTAAACAAAAAATTCTAGCAATGAAGCATAGTGTCATTTGAATTTGGAAGAATAGCTAGGACTCGAGCCTGGACATGACAAAGTCGTGAGTTGGGAGCCGAGGCCGAGGGATTCGTCTGGAATGCAGTGTAGACGTGGGGCTCAGGGTGACGGGCCTCAGCCTGTGTCCAGCAGGAGTTCCAGACCTGAAGAAACAGCATGATTGCCAAACAGAACAGATGCCTAGACATAAAGTAGTGAAACTGCAAAATGCAAATAAAGAGAAAATATTAAGAACTACCAGAGAAGAAAAAGAATTCAACCAGCTGACAATTAGGCTGACGGGCATCTCATCAACACTGGATGCCCAGAGATGATGGAATATCAGGGAAGCTGGAACTCACTATCCAGCTATCTATCACTCAAGAACGAGGTAAAAGAAAGGTGTTTCTTGACATCCTAAGGCAGCTTTATCACCCACAAGCCCTTGCTAAAGAACTACTTAAGGTATACTTCAGTAGGAAGAAAAGTAGATCAGGGAGAAGAAACAGGTTCTTAGCACTAATATTGAGCACAGAAACTGACATATTGGCACATTTAATTAACTCTAGATAGTATATCAGGATGCTTTCTGCTACAAGTAGTAGAATAACCCACAGTGACTTAAACTCTAAAAGATATTTAACCAGCTTATAACGAGAAGTTCCAGGGCTGGGGCAGTGGTCCAGTATTGGCTTGAGGGACTCCAAATCACTCTACCATTTTGCTCTGCCATCCTCAGGGTGTGAGATCTGCCGCCTCATGGTTGTGAAATGGCTGCTGCTGCTCCAGGCATCATATCACCTCATAGCCCCCCAAGCAGGGAGATGCTAGAAGAAAGGAAGCTGTCTAAGGTGCCTCTTCTTCTGGGAGAATCTAAGCAGGCCCCAGCAGACATCTCCTTATGTCTCATTGGCCCGAGCTGGTTCCTGACAAAAAGGAACAGGCTTACTGTGGTTAGCTTTGAGCAGGCTTGCCCCATCTCCTGGGACTGAGTTCTTTGCTGTCTGAACAAAATCAGGATTCTGTTGGCAGGAAAGAAGGGGGAGTGGCTGCTGGTAGGCAACCAACGGCATCTGCCACAGATGGCAAAACACACAAAAATCCAGTGTCTAATTTGGTTTTTAATTTATAAAGAAAAGCTCAAATTGTTGACCACATTGTCAAGGAAGAGTAAGACAGAATAAAGTAGAGAATTTGATTGTTAAGTCACACCAAGTTTCTGCCTGGTCAAGAGAATAGTGCTGCTGAAAACTAGTCTTCATTAAAAAAATGTACATACGTGTATACTAACAGTTTAAGATAACCACTAAAAGAAGAGGAATATCATTTCCAAGACAGGAAGAGGGGAAAGTGGTAGGAGGGGGAGAGTATTGGATTGCTGGGGAGGGGGGAATCCTAAAGAAAAATTAATGAAGATAAAACAAAGTAAGATAGTAACATGAGTGCAAATACATAATACATGGCATGGCTTACATGCACATTTTAGAAAAACCATCAGGTTGGGTAAAAAGCAAGTAAGAAGTTCTGTCTCCGAGACAGACCTAGTCAGCAGGACGCAGAGACTCAACAAGAGCCGCCCTGGCCTTCAGCACAGGTGGTGCTGTTCTGTAACTGACTTTCTGTTCTTTGCCCCATTTTTTCCTCTCTTCCCCAACTGTTTTTGCCTGGCCTTGTCTGCCTAACACATGCCTGGACACAAACCAACCACACCGGGTCTCCTTGAGGGAGCCACTGTGGACCAGTGGCAACCCCACGTCTTAGTTCTTCCCTTGGGCCCATCCCCACTAATGCCTCAGAGCCCAGCATTCCTCCCCTTACACCCTATTGCCTAGGGTACACCACTGATTCTCTGGCAATAAATACTTATTTCTCTAGCGCTTCATTGACAGTTAGCCAGAGTGGCCATCATAGCTTTGAAAAACTTGGTTAGCTCTTGCTTTCTGGTTTTGAGGCTGGTGAATGGGCAGCATCAGCAGTACCAGAGCTGAGATCTCAGACTGGATGGTAGGTCAAGGCAAGGTCTCCTGCAGAAAGGCAGGGGCTCAAGAGGCAGAGGCTGCCCGAGGGGATTTAACTGGGGACAGGGAGGCCTGTGAGGGTCTGTGCTGGAGGCCGCTGCCAGGATGTTGCTGTGCCACGACTTCAGTTAGCTAAGCACGTCGAGGGAGTGCAACCGGTTCTCAGCCACTCGAAGGACATGCCTCACTGGGTTTGAGACGTGTGAGGGAGGGGCTGTCGGGTTTCTCCCTCAAGATAATGACTGACACTGCCCCTTTTCCCAGGGCACCTTCTGCCCTCCGCTT
>PVKM010038525.1:0-14080 GCA_004027735.1 Carollia perspicillata
TGTGTGTGTGTGTGTGTGTGTATACATATTCATACACATACACATAATTGATTATGCTATTACAGTTGTCCGTATTTTCTCCCCTTTATTCCTCTCCACTCTGTACCCCTTTCCATACACATTCTCTCCCCCTTTGTTCATGTCCATGGGTCATACATGTAAGTTCTTTGGCTTATCCACTTCCCATACTATTCTTAACCTCCCCCTGTCTGTTTTGTATCTACCACTTATGCTTCTTATTCTCTGTACCTTTCCCCCATTCTTCCTCTTCCCCCTCCCCACTGATAACACCCCACGTGATCTCCGTTTCCGTGGTTCTCTTCCTGTTCTAGTTGTTTGCTTACTTTGTTTTTGTTCCTTTTAGGTTCAGTTGTTGATAGTTGAGTTCCTTGTAATTTTACTGTTCATATTTTTAATCTTTTTCTTACATAATCCCCTTTAACATTTCCTATAAGAGCTTGGTGATGATGAACTCCTTTAAATTGACCTTATCTGGAAAGCACTTTATCTGCCCTTCCATTCTAAATGATAGCTTTGCTGGATAGAGTAATCTTGGATGTTGGTCCTTGCCTTTCATGACTTGGAATACTTCCTTCCAACTCCCTCTTGCCTGCAAGATTTCTTTGGGAAAATCATCTGGTAGTCTTAGGGGAACTCCTTTGTGGGTAACTGCCTCCTTTACTCTTGCCGCTTTTAAGATTCTCTCCTTCTCTTTAATCTCGGCTAATGTAATTATGATGTGTCTTGGCGTGCACTCCCTTGGGTCCAGCTTCTTTGGGACTCTCTGGGCTTCTGGGATTTCCCATAAGTCTATTTCCTTTGCCAGAGTAGGGAAGTTCTCCTTCATTATGTTTTCAGATAAGTTTTCAATGTCTTGCTCTTCGTCTTCTCTTTCTGGCACCCATATGGTTCAGATGTTGGGACGTTTAAAAGTGTCCTGCAGGTTCTTAAGCCTCTGCTTGTGTTTTGAATTCTCGTTTCTTCATTCTGTTCTGGCTGAATGTTTATTTCTTCCTTCTGCTCCAAATCTGTGATTTGAGTCCTGGTTTCCTTCCCTTCACTGTCGGTTCCCTGTACATTTTACTTTATTTCACTTTTTATAGCCTTCACTTTTTCCTCTGTTTTGCAAACATACTCAACCATTTCTGTGATTATCCTGATTATCAGTGTTTTGAACTCTGTGTCTGATAGGTTGGCTATCTCTTCATCACTTACTTGTATTTTTTCTGGAGCTTTCATCTGTTGTTTCATTTGGGCCATGTATTTTTTTGTCTTGGCATGCCTGCTACATTGTAAGGTGTGGAGCCTTAGGTATTCTCCAGGTGGGGCAACCCGTGGCACTGGGTTGTGGTGCTGTATGTGAGAGAGGGGTCTGAGAGGGAACCATGCTTCTTGTTTAGCTCTTGGCTGGCCATCAGCCACTTCCCCCTGCTACCCACCAGCAAATTGGACCCTTCTTGCACTGATTCCCCCATGAGTGGATTTGTGTACCTTCTAGGACCCTGTGACTCTCTCCAACAAACTGTCATATGAGGCTGTATGTTTCTCCCACCACTGCAACCCTCCCTTGGTTTTGCAGCCAGAGATTTTGAGGCTTTATTTCATTGTGCTGGAACTCTGGGTTACCTACGTAGTTCTTCTCACTCTCCAGTTGTCCCTCCTGGCTTATCTGCATGCAAATGTGGGACTGCCTGGTCTGCCAGTCACTGCCTCACCTGCACTAATCCACCAGCCACCTCCTTGCTGTGACTGCTTTCCACCCTAGCTTCCCATCTCTGCCCGTCCTACTATTCTGTATGAATTTTTCTTCTTTAATTCCTTGGTTGTTGGACTTCCTACAGTTCAATTTTCTGGAAGTTCTGGTTGGTTTTTGTTTTTGAATTTGTAGTTGTCCTTCTTTTGGTATTGTGAGGAGGTAAGGTGTATCTCCCTACACCTCCATCTTAGCTGGAAGTCCCAATAGTGTGGACATTTTAATGATGTTAATTCTTCCTATCCATGAATATTGTATGTGCTTCCTGTTATTTGTATCTTCTTCGGTGTCTTAGAATTTTCCAAGAACAGGTCTTTTACATCTTTGGTTGGATTTATTCCTAGATATTTTATTATTTTCTATTTCTTAATTTCTACTCTTGGCTTTATTATTTTCTTCTAAATACATTATTGGTAACTTTAAAAAGAACAATAAATATTTTGAGCCCTGGCTGGTGTAGCTCAGTGGATTGAGCGCAGGCCTGTGAACCAAAGGATCACAGTTTGATTCCCAGTCAGGGTGCATGCCTGGGTTGCAGGCCCATTCCCAGCGGGGGACACATGAGAGGCAACCATACATTCATGTTTCTCTCCCTCTCTCCTTCCCTTCCCCTCTGAAGATAAATAAATAAAATCCTTTAAAAAAAAAAAAGAACAATAAATATTTTGAGATGTTGCTTATTAGTTTTTGGTCTTTCTGGTAATATATGCATTAGAGCTCATTAGTTGTCAGTATTTCTTCTAATACAGTATATGCATTTAACATTATAAATCACAGGTAGCAAACATAAGGCCCATGGGCCGAATCCGGCCCTCCACTTTGTTATATCCAGCCCGGCACCTTGGTTCTACCTGGCGGCAGCACCAGTTCTCGCTTAACTGTTAAGGAGTAGTTATATTTTTACGGTACTAAAATTATATTCGGCCCTTCGAAGGCAACCCCAAGGCTGATGTGGCCCCTGGTGAAAATGAGTTTGATATCCCTGCTGTGTTATCCATCAAATATTACGTTAGCTATACCTGTAAGTTTTAATTTGTGAACTTTTTATTTTCATTTCAGTTAGATTTTTTTATGTGTCAGAACTCTTTACATCTATCTCTTCTGCTTTCTCCTATACTTTATAAGAAGGAATTAACTTTCCACAGTGGGCTGTTGATTATATATCAGAACTTGAGTTAACTTTTAGGTCTGATTCCTATAGCCATGTCTGTTAGCTCCTAAATTAATAGCTTATGAAGAAGGATTATACTATTTGCCCTTATCTTTCCCCGTCATAAGAGATAATAAAGTAAGTAAATATGGCTTTAATCCTGCTCTTTTTTAATTATTTTTCATCTATATCTTTGTTCAAATGGTACTTGACAAAAGGGTAACAAGGAGATAAAAGCCTTGTCTCAGGCTTGTTCCATTTTTTTACAGGCTGGATTTTCCCCCTCACTCCCTGAAAGTTGTGTTCTCTTACTCCTCTTAGGGACTATGGGATCATTCGAACTCTGGATTTACCCATCTATGTCACAAGAGTGAAAGGCAACAATGTATATTGCCTAGATAGGGAGTGCCGTCCTCGTGTGCTCACCATTGATCCTACTGAGTTCAAGTTCAAGCTGGCCCTTATCAACAGAAAATATGATGAGGTATGAGAGAAGAAAACAAGCTAGGAGTATTAAGTGGGACAAAAGTCAATTTTTCCTATAAGTAATCTCTATTTCCTGCCTTACCCAATTCCAAATGTCTAGGTACTACACATGGTAAGAAATGCCAAACTAGTAGGCCAATCTATCATTGCTTATCTCCAGAAGAAGGGCTATCCTGAAGTGGCACTGCATTTTGTCAAGGACGAGAAAACTCGCTTTAGTCTGGCACTAGAGTGTGGAAACATTGAGGTGAGAACAATGTGGTTATAAGCTCCATATCATTGTGGAGAAGGTAAGAGGGTTAGGGTAGCATTTGGGAAGGCATTATTCTAGGCTTGCTTCTTTAGTTGATATAAGAGAATTTGGGATTCTTTTAGTTGTTAGATAGAGCCATCTTTCTGTTTCTGTTTGCCCATCTCTACTGTTTCCTATCTGCTTCTGCCACAGCATTTGTACCATTGTCATACTCAGTCTGAATCCAATAACTTCTACAATAAGAGCAAGATAGCATGGAATTAGAAAAATCACATAACTTCCTAAGTGGCCTGATTGTCTACTTACATAAAAGAGTACTTATTAAGTGTTGGGGCCTAGGGGCTATAGGCATTATTTTTAAATAGGGAGAGGGTTTAGGAACATTGATTTTTCAGTTTGGAACTTCCTTCTTTTATTATTTCTTCTGTTTTTCCTAAAGCCCCTTCAGACTTGGCAAGTAGGAAATAAGGTATTTGAGAAAGAATTGGTCCTATGGAAACAGCAACTGCTAGGAGATAATTTTGTAAAAAATAAATTTCTGAGGAGGATAATGTGATGTAATTCTTCTATCCTTGGCTCCAAATGGATCATATTTGTTGATGGGATTTTCATTAGAATTAGACTGAAAACTAAGTGTGATTGAATGTATAGAGGGTTTCTTGGGAGATTTATTTAGAGGCAAACACTTTGACTGTAGTCCCTGGTTTGAAAGTACAGTACACATCCTGTTAATTCTGACCCTGGGGATTCTTTAGATTGCCCTGGAAGCGGCCAAAGCGCTGGATGACAAAAACTGCTGGGAAAAACTGGGAGAAGTGGCATTGCTACAAGGGAACCACCAGATTGTGGAAATGTGTTATCAGCGCACCAAAAACTTTGACAAACTTTCCTTCCTGTACCTTATCACTGGCAACTTAGAGAAACTTCGCAAGATGATGAAGATTGGTGAGGGCCCAGAAATAGGGCTGAAAGAGGGGCCTTTGGGGGAAGGAGAAATGTAAATAGAGGAGAGAGAGAACTTAAGAGAGAAGACCTAATTTGGTGTCTCTAACTGACTTGGTGCAGCTGAGATTCGGAAGGACATGAGTGGCCATTATCAGAATGCCCTGTACCTGGGTGATGTGTCAGAACGGGTGCGGATCCTGAAGAACTGTGGACAGAGTAAGTATGTAACCAAACCTGCCAGCTCCTCTGGGGACTTAGAAAGTATTTTCTCTTCTTGGTGAGTTGTTCGTGTACAGTGGTGAGGGATTTGCCTTCATTGTGCAAGTTTTCAGAAGAGACAGTATGCTCCTACCATGCTTAGAAGACTTTCTTCAAAGCCAAATGGAGGTACAGCCAGAATACCTCAATCTGGCCAAGCACTGTTAGGAAAATATTTAGTAGTAATGGGGAAGTTAGAAGGTGTTAAAAGATTCTGGAGCAGGCACATTAGTTAATGCAGTTAGTTGGATGCCATTAGAATTTTATTCTTTCAGTTCAAGTCTAGAGATTTTGCTCATTTGTTTATATATTCAGGGGATTTTTTAAAAGACATTACTATATACCAAGCATTATATTAGCATGTGAGATACATTAGGGAACAAGAAAGAAAAGATGTAGTTTGGACCAAGGTACTAGCAGTGAAGGGGTGAGCAATGGTCAGATTTGGCATGTAAAGGTAGAATCAACATGATTTATTAAGGGACTGGATGTGGGATATTTAAAAGAGGAGTGTGCAGTGATTCCCAGATTCTCATCAACATTGGTGATAGATCTTAAGGATAAGCCACTGTATTAGTAATCTGTTACTGTTAACAAGTTGTACCCAAATTTAGTACTTTAAAACAACAATCATTGACTATTTCAGTATGCAGCATGGCTTAGCTGGGTGCCTCTGTCTCATTGTATCTCCTGAGGCTGCAAGCAGAGTGTTGGCCAAGATTGCAGACATCTCAAGGCTCCAGTGGAGGAGGATCCACTCCCATGCTCACTAAATGTCTATGGGCAATCCTCAGGTTCTTGCAGGCTGTTGGCTGGAAGGTGGCATTTTTCTGCCTGTAGGCTTCTCTGTAGTGCTGTTCACAACATGACAGCGGTTTCCCTCAGAGCAAGTGATTAAGAAAGGGCACCCAGGATGGAAGCCAGTCTTTGTATCCTAATCTCAGGATTGATTTGTCATTACTTCTGTCATGTTCTGTTCATTAGAAGTGAGTCAGTAAGTCCAGCCTACACTCAAGGGGAGAGGGTTATGCAAGGACTTGAATACCAGGAGGCAGGGATCTCTGGGGAGACATCTTTGAGTCTGCCTACCCACTGCAGCATTCACTTGGAAATGTACCTGTACTACAAAGTCTGTTTTCTTTCCAGAGTCACTGGCCTATCTCACAGCTGCTACCCATGGCTTAGATGAAGAAGCTGAGAGTCTGAAGGAGTCATTTGATCCAGAGAAGGAGAGAGTGAGTCTTTATTTATATGTGTCTCTGATTACAAGATTAACTCTGAGATCCTGGGACATTTTAAACCTACAGATATCACTGTCCTACCTGAGGCTCTATTACCTTCCCTACATGGCTCCTGAGAGCTGTTTGCTTTTAACCTCTTTTCACCTTTCAGATTCCAGATATTGACCTTAATGCCAAGTTGCTCCAGCCACATGCACCTATCATGCCATTGGATACCAATTGGCCCTTATTGACTGTGTCCAAAGGGTTCTTTGAAGGCTCAATTGCCAGCAAGGGTAAGTGCCCACTTTTTCCATAACATTTTTGTTGTTTGTTTTGTGCAGAACTGTCCTAGAGCCCTGATCAGGTAATTCAGTTGGTTAGAGTGTCGTCCTGATACACCTAGGTTTCAGGGGTCAATCCCCAGTCAGGGCACATACAAGAATCAACCAATGACTGCATAAATAAGTGGAATAATAAATCAGTGTTTCTCTCTCTTTTTCTTAAAAAAAAATCAATTTTAAAAAAGATTGATAAAAAGCTACATTAAAAAAAGAACTGTCCTAAAGAGTACCATCTGCTCTCCTGTCCTTTTCATGTCTTTTTTTTTCCTATATGAAGTACTGTGAGTATTTAATGGAGTACCTCATGGAGTACGGAGATGCCAAGCAGAGTCATAGTGTACAGTCTTTTTAAATCCAAATAAAAGCGTTATGAGATCCTTAACATTTAAAAATAGGTGGGGAAAAAGAGATATCTCTTGGTCCATGCTTCTGATAACCACTGCTAATAAGATTTTTGTGTATTTCCTTAGTTTTACCATATATGTAGTAATACTCTCCAGTATTTTATCACTCATGATGAACAGTGATAAAGGTGCAAATTCAGCTACCTCAAATTCTGTTATATCAGCATATGCAGATGTATGCCACCACACCCACCCTTTGTCTTCCTCCTATTTCCTCAGATATGTCTATTAAGTCATTTCTCTTGACTTAGAGCCTAAATAGATCCTTGGGCATTTTGTGCCCACCTCTGCTCTATGCTCCATCTCTAATTGAGTCTGTGTCCTCATGCCCTGTGTACACTAGACCGATAACTTAGCATAGATCTCAAGCAAGAAATTCTAAAGTTGACTGTAGTCCCTGGTTTGGAACCACAGTAGCCAAAGGTTAGTAAGTAAAAAATAGTTTAAGAGGCAGTTTTGGTAGCAGGAAGGCCAGTTGTTTCTCTCTCTTTTCTGTTGCCTTTGTGAAACCTACTGAAAATTAGCATAATTTATACATTAATAAAGTAAATAATAAAAACAGTAAGTGGACAGAACCTTGTCAGCTTTTGTAAGCATGCAACTTGTCTGCAGAGGAGGCCATATCTCAGACTCGCTGACTGACTATAACCAGCATATTTTTTGTCCTTTCCCTCTATAGGGAAGGGAGGAGCACTGGCTGCTGACATTGACATCGACACGGTTGGTACTGAGGGCTGGGGAGAGGATGCAGAGCTGCAGCTGGATGAAGGTAAGAATACTGTGCTAGGACTTGTCTGGGCAGATGGCCCCTCTGGTTTAGGAGAGAGCTGTGGGCAGTTCTGCAGGGTTCCACACCATGGGATTAACAAGAATCTCAAGGATATTTGACTAAGAATCTGTCACTACAAGGGTCTATTCTGAGCCTGGATTTTCCTTACAGATGGGTTTGTGGAGGCTCCAGAAGGTTTGGGGGATGACACTCTCGGGAAGGGTCAGGAAGAAGGTGGTGGCTGGGATGTAGAAGAAGATCTGGAGCTCCCTCCTGAGTTGGTATGTTGGAATTCTTACCCCTGTAAGGTTTTTTCTTCCTGTGGAAGCCAGAGGCCTTATCGTCCCCTGCCACTACCCCAGTCCTAAGGATCCCAAAAGGAAAAAGGTCTAGACCCTCCTAATCTGATGCTTTATCTCCCATTTCAAAGAAAGAAGAATAAGGTAATCAGGTTGTGCCAGTAGCAGCTTATGAAAAGGCAGCAAACTTTTTTGTCAGCAGGCTTTTGATACATCATTTTATTATGAGTGAAGCTATTCCTATTTTGAGGGTCTTTTGCCACAACCACCACCCCTCCCTCCCAGCAGAGGCTGGAAACAAGGTAAAGGGCTCTGTATAGAAACATCAGGATGGAGTGCTTAAAAGGCTTTAAGAAAATGACATGCTTTTTGTTTTTCCCCTAGGATGTACACCCCGGGGCAGCTGGTGGGGCCGAGGATGGGTTCTTTGTGCCCCCCACCAAGGGAACCAGCCCAGCTCAGGTAAGCAGGGAAACAGCCCTGTGGGATGAATATTTCTGAGCTGGCTATAATTGACTGATGTTTAAAGAGTATTGATACTTTTCTACTGTAGATACAGCATAGGAGAGTTTGGGAAAAGTAAGAACAAGTTCTCACTTGGCTTGGGTTTTCTGTTTCTTGTTAGATCTGGTGCAATAACTCTCAGCTTCCAGTTGATCACATCCTCGCAGGCTCTTTTGAAACCGCCATGCGGGTAAGTCTTAAAGTAACTTCAGCTTTTGTTAACTGTATCTTGACCAGGGTCTCAGGGAGATGGTTAACTCACATTAACCAAGCAGAAATTATCCCACCCACAAGGGGACAGGCTTGTATTTATCATTGAAACCCTTGGTCTTGCCTGAGGAAACTTGCGTCATAAGGCCTTCCTTTTACCTGCTTCCCATTTGGTTTAGTAATCTCCTAGGGTACATCCATCCAGCTATCTTCCACTCATTTTATAGCCTTACATCAGTAAGGTAAGCCTTCTGGCTTACATCAGTGAAGTAAGAAGCATCCCTTCATGAACAGGTATATGTTGTGAACACTAAGTGATGTGTGTAATAGCAATAACAACCACCATAAACTGCAGCAGCTAACATCTTTTCATTATTGACTGTGTGCCAGGCACTATCCTAAATGCTTTATAGGTATTATAGAATGAGGTAGGTCCTATAACTAAGTATAATCTACTGATGAGGAAACAAGTACAAAGAAGTGAAGTACCTTAGTTTTTAAGTAGTAGGGCCAAAATCCTTATGTCTCTTTCTTCCTATATTCCAGCTCCTTCACGACCAGGTAGGGGTAATCCAGTTTGGCCCCTACAAGCAACTGTTCCTGCAGACTTATGCCCGAGGCCGTACCACCTATCAGGCTCTGCCCTGTCTGCCCTCCATGTATGGCTACCCTAATCGCAATTGGTAAGGCCCCTTGCTCCTGGTTTTATCTGTTTCAACCTGGCATAGATATTTCAGGTTGTAGCTTCAGGGATGGTCACATTTGCCCCAAAGCTGAGGTTTCCTAGTAGGAAAAGATCTTTGTCTTGCCACTCTATAAGGTTTGGTTTACACCTTCAGCATCCTATTCCTCAGCTATTTTAGTAGGATAATTGTGGTTATGTTGCCAGGAAAAGAAGTTGAGTCCTAGTGGACTCTTGATTATTGTCTGTTGTCTTCCTACTTTTCCCTTTCTAGGAAGGATGCAGGGCTGAAGAATGGTGTACCAGCTGTGGGCTTGAAGCTTAACGACCTCATCCAACGGTTGCAGCTGTGCTACCAGCTCACCACAGTTGGCAAGTTTGAGGAAGCTGTGGAAAAGTTCCGTTCCATTTTACTCAGTGTACCACTCCTTGTTGTGGACAATAAACAGGAGATTTCAGAGGTTAGGTGGGGTCTAGCTATATATCCTAGTCATGGGCACCTCCACATTCTTGCCTCTGTACTATGACCTTCCCTTTCCCCTCCCTCCAGGCTCAACAACTTGTCACCATTTGCCGTGAGTACATTGTGGGTTTGTCCATGGAGATAGAAAGGAAGAAGCTGCCCAAAGAGACTCTGGAACAGCAGAAGCGCATCTGTGAGGTAAGACCTCTGGCCCTCTGAGCAGTAAAGAAGTGTCCTTCCCTTCATCCTCCATTAGGACTGAATTCCAGACCTAGATCTCAACCTGGGGAATAAGAAATTTGGTCCCTTTCTAGCAGGAGTGAATGTATTTCTCCACCCTTCTTCCTTATCCCATCAGTCTTCCCTACCTAGGAAGCAGAATGCTTCTCTGCCTTATAGCCAGTCCTGCTTTTAATTTTTTTTATTTTTTATGTATTTATTTTTTAATGCATGTGTAGCACCTGTGAATGACCTGTCTCAGTTGTAGCATCGGCCTGGCATGTATTCCTCTTTCTTTCCACCAGATGGCAGCCTATTTCACACACTCAAACCTGCAGCCTGTGCACATGATCCTGGTGCTCCGAACAGCCCTCAATCTCTTCTTCAAGCTTAAGAACTTTAAAACAGCTGCCACCTTTGCTCGTCGCCTATTGGAACTAGGGCCCAAGCCAGAAGTGGCTCAGCAGGTAGATTGGAACTCCTTCAGTGAGCATAAGGAAACCAGAACTGCTCTTACAAGGAGGGAATAGACCAAAGCCTTGGCTCTGAAACAAAGGAAACAAAGCACTGAATAATATTCAACAAGAAGAGTGAGAGTTACTGGCAACCTAGAATAGCTCCATCATATCTGAAAATTACTCTCTGCCTGTCCTTAAGCTCCAGATCTCCCATTACCACCACCACTAACCTCTACTTACATGTCCCATTACGTTCTCCAAAAGGATTCTTGAGCAATGAAGCCAGTTCTAACTCATTATCAGGCCTGACCCTGATAATTCTCAGACTTGGTAGAGGACTATGGGTCTGGACCCATGGAGACTATTTGATATTGAGAAGGGGAAAGCCTGGTATCACAGGAATGGTAACTGTTACCCCTTCATATATTGTCCTATATAGAGGATATATTCTGTATTCATTTAGTACAATTTTATCCTGCATCAAAGAAACTACTAACCCATGAAGATGACATCATTAGAGTTGTGTGCAACTTTCAGTCCTCTTAAAATAAAATATTACTTCCCTCTCTTAGACCCGCAAAATCCTGGCTGCCTGTGAGAAGAACCTCACAGATGCCTACCAACTTAATTATGACATGCACAACCCTTTTGACATCTGTGCTGCATCTTATCGGCCCATCTACCGTGGAAAGCCAGTGGAGAAGTGTCCACTCAGTGGGGCCTGCTATTCCCCTGAATTCAAGGGTCAAATCTGCAGGGTCACCACAGTAAGTACTGTCCTCAAGAAATGCATCTAGCCCTGGCCAGGTTGGAGCACTTGGTTGGAGCATTGTCCCATACACCAAAATGATGCAATTTAGCTTCAATTCCCAGTCAGAGAACATACCTGGGTTGTGGGTTCAATTCTCAGTCAGGGTGTGTATAAGACAGATGTTTCTCTGTCACATCAGTGTTTCCTTTCTCTCTCTCTCTCTCTCTTGCTCCCTCTCCCCCCCCCAAAAAAAATCTATAAACATATCCTCGAGTGAAGATTAAAAAAAAAAAGAATTGGTCTGTCCTTGAGACAAGGGAACCAACTTCAAAAAAAAAGGAAATGCATCTAAGATATTGAGGGACAGGAAAAGAAAAAGAAAGCACATTGGTCCATTTTCTCCTGGCTTTGCCCCCACGTCCTTGAGACAGTGATACTTGATAAAGCTAGCTCTTCTCACTGTTCTTTATCAATCACTACCAATAACAAAGCCCTCTACTGTGCTCATTGAAGAGTGGAGGGAGTAAAATGGCTTCTCATCCTCACAAATCCCTAACTTTTTTCTGTTTCGTCTTCCACAGGTGACAGAGATTGGCAAAGATGTGATTGGTTTAAGGATCAGTCCTCTGCAGTTTCGCTAAGGCCCCCTTTGTGTGCATAGGGTCAGTCACCATATTTCCCCCAACCTAAGAATTAATCTATATCCTTCTAACTTGCTGTTCCTTAACTACCTTTCCAATTAATATTTAGCTTTCCCTGCCCTAAAGGCAAGTGTCCCTCTCTCTTGTACTATGGCTAATCAAATGTCTAAGCTTGACCCTTTTTTTTTTCTTTTTTGGCCTCTGAAGACCTTTCATTCTCTCAAGGACATTACAGTTGTAGTCACAGTGGGACTTGTTTTCCCAGCTTAGCTCTTTCAAGAAACAAATGAAAACTCAGTGGTGAAGATTTGTTTAGTAAATTTCTTCAATATTTATCCTTTTTCCCCTTTGTAATCTTTTGCTGGAAGGAGCAAGATGTAATAAATAAGATACCATCTTTTACTCAGTCACAGCAAACTGTTAGCCATACCTCATTTTAAACTTCTAAGCAGGTACTCTCTCTGTGCCCAGAAACTTAAAGCATGAAAAGAAGCTATTTGGTTTTCAAAAAATGCATGTCAATTTTTATTGATTTGTTCTTTATAATCATTGTTCTTATTTTTTGTTTCTCACACTAAATAAAGTACATTTCTGTAAGAGTTTCATCGGTTGCCATTTGTTTCCTGGATAGTCTCATGTTTCTACTTACTCCATGCAGCTGTCCTACCAAAGCAGATCTTTCCTTTGATAATTATTTTTAATTACAAAAGTAATAAATACCCATTGTTTAAAAGAAAGCACACATTTTTTTGTAGGATATATTAAACTGTTGCAAGAATGGTAGAAAGCAAAAATCCCCCCTGTTCCATTACTGACTGTAGTCTTTCGTCTGTTGCTAATTATAGCCTGTACTTATTGAGTACCTATCATGTCTGTCACTGTACTAGATGTTTTATGTGTAATATACATATATAAGATTAATTAGAAATTAAAAATTATAATGATTACATTGCCAATACAGTATTTTGCTTGTTAGGTGCTAAGACTGAGTAGAGTGACATGCTGTGCCCTTGATTAAAATTATGTTTTCAGCCTGGCTGGTGTGGCTCAGTCTGCAAACCGAAAGGTCACTGGTTTGATTCCCAGTCAGGACACCTGCCTGGGTTACAGGCCAGGTCCCCAGCGGGTGTGTGAGAGGCAGCCAGTCAATGTATCTCTTGCACATTGATGTTTCCCTCCCTCTCTTTCTCTCTCCCTTCCCCTCTCTCTTCAAGTAAATAAATAAAATCTTTGTAAGAAATTATGTTTTCAATAAATAGTATATTCATATAGTTCAAAAATCAATAAGCTGTTCTGTGGCATCTTCTTCCCACCCCTTTCCTCAGCCACTCAGTTCCTACCACCTTCCCCAAAACAAGTAAACACTGTTGTTAGCTTCCTTATCTTTCCAGAGATTTTTATGTATATTCAAGCAGATATGATGATTTTCTTTCCTATCCTCTTGTTATACATAAATGGACACATACTACTTAATAATTTTGCACCTTGTTAGTTATTTCATTTAACATATTTTAGAGATTTTTTTTAATATCAGTATTTTAAAGAGCTTCACTCTTTTTACTTCTCTGCATAGTGTACCATGAATGATTTACCATAATTTATGTAAGTTGCTTTCTTGATGTATATTTGGGTTATTTCTAGTCTTTAGCTATTATAAACAGTGCTGCAGTCAATAACTTGAACATACATTGTACAAATGGGGGAAATGTGTTTGTAGGATAAACTAGAAATGGAATCCCTGTGTCAAAGAGCAGAGGCCTTTATATTTTTTTAGCTTTAAGAGTTGTTTTCTCACTTCCGGCCAAGATGGAGGCATAGGTGGAAGCACTGTGCCTCCTCTCACAACCAAGATTAAGGACAACAAATATTTATAAACAATAACACAACCAGAATACGGAAAATTGAAATGCCGAAGTCCTCGGACATTCAACCCAACCGGTAAGAGGGGCAGAGTCGGCAGGCGGCGGGGAGAGAAAGTAGCAGGAAAAAAGACGAGGTGGCTGCCAGGCTCAGGCACGCCGGGCGGCGTAGGTGGCGCGGAGCTTGCAGACCCCAGACGCCGGGAGGAGACAAGCAGAGCACGCAGGGCACACAGGGCAGTTAGCCAACTGTGGACACATATTCGCGTGCAGATAAACTAGGCAAGACTGGGCAGTGAGACGGACCGCACAGCCCAGGGCCCCAGCGACGGGAAATAAAACCTAAAGGCACCTATTGGAAAGGTGCCGGGAGAGGCTCCCAGCCTCACAGGAGAGGTCGCCGGGGAGACCC